>MU868680.1:0-20375 GCA_036418205.1 Ostertagia ostertagi | reverse complement strand
CCCCCTCCCTTCCAGCCTCCCCTTTCTTGCCCCTTTCCCTCTACCCCCCTCCTCTACCCCCTCCCCCCCCCGCTCATCCGGCTGCCACGGCAGCACCATGTAGAATGAGACTGAGTGTGCTCGATCGGTGTTTATATAGCCGCTGTGGGTGTTATCATGATCATGACATCAACATCACGAAGTGTTGCCCTTCGTACTCCCTGGTTTTGTGAGCGGTTGGTCCGGACGGACAGAACGACACACACACACCGACAAACCGACACACCAAAGTTGTGGTTTATATAATGAAGTGACTAAACTATTAACACGTTGACGACATTGTGCAGCGCATGCGCATCACACCTTGAGCACCGTGTGGGACCGTGTGCAGCGCATGCGCTGCACACAAAATTATTTTTTTTCGCGCATGCGCTACTTCTTTTCTAATTTTTTGCATCTATTCTATAGACCACACCATAATATGACTAGACACGGCGAGGTTCATCGAATGGTTGAATATGCTCCTTTTTAGCGAAGGTTTTCTAAGCCCTACGAATTTCCCAATTGTGTTCATTCCTAGTTTTCTTTATATTCTGACAACCTTGGTCATAAAAAAGAGTAGTAGAAGTAAGTACAGACCACACATATAGCAAGATATATGTTTTTAGTGGAGCAACCGCGTCAAAAATAATTTTGAGGTTCACTACAGCAAAAGCAACTGAAACTTGCCTTTTCATTGCCAGAAAACGTCAATTCGATCGAACTTTTACAGTTGTTCCTTCTGATAAGTTTGACACATCGAATATCATTCGAAACATTTTGTTGCATCCGAGTTTTGCGTAGTTAAAGCTCAAAATTCACGGATTTGATGTGAGGCGGCGGCGCCTGCAAAATCGCCGTGGTCCCACGCGGCGCAAAAACCCAAAACGCGCGTTGTCGTCAACGTGTTAAAATGTGTAATAAACAATGTGAGACCTCAAAATTTATTGCAAATGAAAGTTTGTGTAAAAAAATTATAAAAAACTTTTGTAGAAAGTTTTGAGTCTTTTGCAATAAATTTTGAAGTCTCACATTGTTTATTACACATTTAGATCGACATGAGACTTCGGGACAGAACAATTCTAAACTATGACTTAACTATTGTATAACACGAGAGGCATTAGAATTTTATTTCAAAAGAATTCCAAAATTCACAAAATCCAAAAATCAAAAGTTCCAAAAAACAAGAAAATTTGAAAAGAATTCCTTTGAAATCTTCCGCGATATTTCGGTGTATAACACCTTCTTCAGGCATGTGTTTGCCTCAGCCAAGGATAAAGCTGCCCTTACGGGAGCCGCGCCGTTGGAGTGAAAAGAAAAAGATCTTCTGCCACACATGCCTGACGAAGGTGTTATACACCGAAATATCGCGGAAGATTTCAAAGGAATTCTTTTTCAAATTTTCTTGCTTTTGGAACTTTTGAGTTTTTTGGAATTTTTGAATTTTGTGAACTTTTGGAATTCTTTTGAAATAAAATTTTGGTGCCTCTCTGTGTTATACAATATTTAGGTGCTGATGAGGCTCCGGGACAGCACAATATTGAGAAATGAAGCGATTATTTACCTCATCGAACAGATCACTGCAAACATACTCCACACTGGAAGTCTGGTCAAGCTCACAACAGCCTTTTCCTGTATGCGTCTACAACATGCAAAGCGATGTTTCAAAAGGAAGTGAATTAACTAGCCATTGAAAACAGACCTGCGTCTCCTTCTCTTCCAAAGGCTGCAATGTTTCTGCGGACGTAATAGATTTCAGTGAGGAAAAAACCATCGAGTGACGGCGACTGCACTCTTCACACGCCTACAAAAGTTGCTTCCAATGAAGAAAATCTTGCAATTATTAGGTTGTAAGGAAAGTTCTGGCCGGACCCTGAAGTTCAAATGCGCATATCTCGACTCAAACGCAACGTTTTCGATCGCAATAAAAACCTGCTGGATCTACTCGTACTTGCGAATATTCTTTCTTGTGTTTGATCATTCCGTTCACTAGAAGTACTGTAGTTCTAGAGGCGATGAACTAGGCGAAGGTCGTTTATCATCACGTCAGATTTCGTAGCATTTCTCCTTTAGGGTGCTATCCAGACCTTTGAAAAAGTGGCGGTGAATAGGTAAGAGGACTAGGGAGTGGGATGTTTAGGGCATAGTTCAGTACCTCAGCTAGTTCGTTTTTTGCAGGGTCGGTTCTGCGGTCGACGGTTGAGGTGCATCTCGGCAAACAATCGGGCCATTTCTGGCAGCCCTTGCTGGGCATATGTGCCAAGGTTTCAGGGTATTTTGGCACCTTGCAAATGATACTGTCTTACTATGATAGTTCCGCCTGTGCTCGGGGAGTTGCGCCTGCTGTAGACCGCGTAAAAGGCAGAACAACCTTCTCCTCGTGCATTTCACCTTTGCAAATTTTTGTTGACCCTAGTCTTGATCGAATCTTCTCAGCCGAAGACTATAGGTTATTGAGAAGAATCTATTCTACATTGCAACTCACAACACGAACAGAAACCGATCGTTTTCTTTGGATGAAAGATTGCAGAAGAAGGGCAGACGGCCCTACGGAATCGCAACTTTTCGCAACCCCTAGTTATTGACTTTTCCGTGCTTTTTAAGCCATCCCAAGAATCTTGAAACCATAAATCAAATACACACAATTCAGTAGCGGTCTTCTAAACTGTTTTAAGCACATTTGGTTCTATCAAATGTTTCAGTTGATTTTTACCGAAATTCCACATCCAACGGTCACCCTCGCCAACTTCGAGGCTATCGCCGTCCCTACACAAGCTTCCAAACTATCGCTTCATGGCTTATTTTTCGCAAATGCATGGCCAAACGAATAGTTCATATCATGAGCTGATTCCGCTCCTTTCTGCCCTAATTCGAGGTAGAAGAAGAAAATCGTGAGGATTCGCTTGGTGAGCATGTTGCATTCAAGGCCTTAAAAAGTGGGAGTAGTCCATCTAGAGCAAAGTTTACATCCATTTGGATAGAGCAGAAAACACGCTTTCTAGCGATATGCAACTCGTAGCAGTCTGCCGAAAATTTAGCCAGAATAATGCCATGAAACATGAACTATTGAAAACGGCCAGAACTTTCCTTACAACCTAATACCTCCAAGAAACAGCTCTTTGCTGCTACAAGAGCAGCATTGCTTTGAAAAGCACACAATATCGAATAAATTTCGCAATTTCTGGCAAAAAAATTCCTGAGTTTTATAATTACTAGTTTGTTTAAAATAAGCGACCCTATTGTTTTGACTTTTCTCGCAAGCATAAGCTTAGTGGTATCATGTTAGTTGAAGGACGAATTCACGCTGGAAAGGCAACCCATTTCAAATTAATGGTGAGTGGTACACGAAAGAAGGAAAAACCATGAGAAACGGCCCAGAACCCGAGAAATGGGACCCCTTCCTTGCCCGTTGATTTGAGCATTGATGCGACTCTCATCGCTGTGCCCTCTTCAACACTACGCTCTCTCACCTATCTAATCACTCGCCACGTATAGACCTGCGGCGAGTGATCGGTGGGCGTGCACTGACCAGCCGCGGCGGGATTAAACCTTAATAGGTCAACGAGGTCAACTCCTCCTGTGCAAATTGTGCTTCAGTTCGCACACTTAGGAGCTCCGCGGGTCCCTCAACCAGGTGAATTCTTCCTAATTCGATTTTCCCTCTGATCGTGAATTCGTCCTTTAATACCGCATTACACCACCTTGGATCACTAGGATTCACAATTCATTTTGATGCTTAACAGAGAGTGCATTACAATTAGCTTCGCGAAGAACTTGCCACCACAATTTGCATTCGTTTATGAATTGCGCCCTGTTCAAATTATATGAGTGTTACGCTCAAGAAGGAAAACAGTGCGAACGGCTAGAAGGAAAACGGGCACTGCCTTGCCGTGGATTTGCGGCATTTATGCGGGAATGTCGCTGTGCCTCCTCCCAACGCTTACGCTCTTCCTATTCAATCATCACCACGTATTTAGATCCTGCGGGGGTGATCAGATGGATCGGTGGTGCGTGCTCACTCGACTGCAGCCCGATTGGGGGAATTAAACCTAACAGGGTGGTCACGAGTCACTCTCTGTTGGCAGCAATTTGTTGGCTTCAGTTTCGCGAATAGGCTACCGCGGGGTCCATCAACCAGTCGTGACGCTTCCGAATTCGATTTCCTCTGATCGATCGAGAGATTGTGCCTGTTATTAGACATTACCCACCTTGGATCACTAGGGATTTACAGATATCATTTTGATGACTTTAACGAGAGTAGCTTATATAATTGTGTTTCGGCGCGAAGAACTTGCCACCACAATTTGCATTCGTTTATGAATTGCGCTTATCCCATCAAAACGATTTCTTAGTCATTCAGAAGGTTTTATAAATTAGACTGCATAAAGCCGCAGATCTGAAGAGAATAGAAACTACCCAAGGCTGTTACCTGTTTTTACAACCGCACTTCATCAATCGACAAATGTGTTTCCTGTTTTACAGATATCAACAGGTTTCGAACAGAGGAAGAGTTCAATGCCTATGCCCATAACATCGTATTTCTTATTTCTGCGCTAGCTAAAGGACCGCGCAGTAGTATGTTGGGGCGACCAGGCGAGCGCGAAGGGTAGCTCAGACACGTGGGGTATTCAAGTTTTTGCACACCTTCTTGAATATATCTCGCAGCAACTGCTCGTGAGTTGCCATTTTGCACAGAGTATGATGATTCAGCCACCCATAAGAGGCCGCAAAAAATGGCGTTCCGCAGCAGAGCTCAGCATTTGTAGGCAGCAGGTGCGCACATCATCGGTGATGTCGTTCGGATACTCTCAGTGATGCTCTTGAGGAAAAATCAAAGAAACGCAGCCATGACGCACATTCTTTTAGCTCACTTTAGCTTTGTATATCCTCTGACACCTTGTATGTAGTATGGACATAAGCTATGTACTATGACATGGAATGCCTACTTCAGGGTCCCGACAGCCCTTGCCAATTTTGTCCCAACCCTCGAAAATTCTCATCTTGAAGAAGTAATCACTGCACATCGCAGATCTAGAAGTAAAGCAAAGTATATCTCCTGGGCTTCTAGAAGCCAAATGGTCCAGTTAGGCTGTTTTTATTTCCTGCGACCACACTTTAGCGCCATAAATATTGGGCAGTTTGCTGGCATTGCGCACCAAAGAAAGGTTGTAAATAAGATGGCGGCGTTTATTTGGAACACTTTGCAATTTCTCAGCTTTAGATATCGTCGTCCTTGTACAATGCCTCAGAACTACTCGTAAAAAATCTTGCCAGGAGAAAAAAATCCCATTAATAGTGCAGCGGTTTATTACACCTACACTATGTAAACGACTGATTGTGTGTATCGGTTTCTATTGAATGAATGCAGGACGTTATCAGAAAGGTGCTGCTCAAAGTAGAAGGACCCAGGACAGTGAGAATGCGGTATAAGGCACCGTTGTCTCTGAGCATGCCCTATAAACGACGTCATCAGTTGCGAAACGCTGGTCGACCAGCTGTGCTGATGGTCCGAACGCTCTTTGTAGTAGTGTCTCATCCACGACATCAATGTGTGATAGCGCGATAGCAAGGCGAAGCTGGTACTAGAAATACCTACAAACCGACAGGTCATGGCGGTTTTTGCAATATTGTACTAGAGAAGGATATGTAGCACTGTACTGATGAAATCAATAATGGACTCACTATGTTTTTTTGGTGAAGCATTTCACTTGTTTCTATATAGGGAGTGTTATTGAATAATGTTGGAGATCGTCCTGCAAGTCGACGATCTGGTGACATCTTCGGTGTGGAGTCAAACTTAACCGAGGAAAGATCAGGCTGAAACAGGAAGAAGCAAACACTAAGTTTTATTTTTGGTCCTCCCGAGGAGGAATAGAAGAAATGAACGAACTTACACCCTTGTTCTGGGTAGGCGGTGGATTTGCAGGGGGCAAGGAGACTTCTCTCGAAAAATTAGGCCTTATACTTTTCGTTAAAATATCCTTCATCGGCGATGGAGAAGGCAATGGAGTGACTGTCGATTGCGTCAGATCTGACGAATACGTGCCCTGGGACGTGGTTTCCCTAGACATCGCTGTAGATCCCCCTTTTCGACGCTTACGCGTTCTAGTCGGTATAACAGGTTGAAGACTCTGGAAGGAAACACAAATGTTTATAAAAAGGTCATTTACTTGGAAAAGGTAGGGTGGCATGTTAACTAATGGTCCACATTTTCCCTTGTACATTTATGTCGAGTAGGCTGAGGTTGAGTTTTGATGGAAATTGCACCTTCTCTTCGAATGCTCAAATTTTTGTTACAATGGGACCATTATAATAAAAAACACTGTACATTGTACAACATACAAAACATCTTACAACATACAACATTGACCACAGTAACAGAACTATTGTCATGTTTACTATATTACCTAACGACACGTGCCCGGATTCAGGAAACAGGTTCAAACGCACAAACAAGATGGTTACTGGATGGGCTAAATCTGGCGAAAAACTGAATTTTCCACAGATCAACTCAGAAAGGTGCGATTGGGCGTCGCCGTGAAGCAGCCAAAAAATTTTCTTTAAGAGTCTTTCTGTCGCATGGCGTCACTTTTGTAGTTGCAAAGCTTGTACATCGGCATCCATTGCAAATCAGACACGAAGCAGTTTGAAATATAACATTATTTGACACTTCCTCCACTGCAAAACGAGCCATTTCTTTCGCATTGGACACTTTTGGATATTCGAGACGTGGCTCTCCAAAGCGCAGCCAATGGACACATCACCTCAGTCTGGACCCACTTACCGTCCGCAACTACACAGGAGTGGCCAGAAAAAAAGGGACACTTTGCTCATGGCGCACATCATCGAACTTTTGCAGCACAGGGTGCCGCTGCTAATGAAAGTGTCACTACAAAATATTTCCAAGATGGGAGGAGCCCCAATCAGGAGCAGGCCATCACCGCCCTCACCGTCCTCAAAATTCGACGTCTTCTTACATCACCGTTCAGCTTAAAAAGGGCTACAGTCATCGTTTCAGCCGAGAAGCTGCAACGAAATTTCCCGAAACGGATCGCTGCCTGATTGCTTTCTAGGGACAGTAGCTCTGAACATGCAAGACCCCTTCCGACCAGCGTTTCAGATAACGTCGTAAAGGTCCATGATCCGTCGAGGACCAGTTGAGCTCGAACCGTGCACAAGGTTCCCATGGCAAATTCTTGTGATGTCTTGGTGCAGAAGCTGTTATAACGTTTATTGATAGATTGGGATGTGCTCTTAATACTAAGTTGGGAGCAGTCGGTTTGAGTTTAGCAAAGTGTGATTAATGCTGTCTGAAATGTGGAAGTGAAGTGTCTCTTTTTTAGGTCACCTCTGTGTATTGGTAAGGTTCTCCCTGTGATGACGCAGAGGTCAAATTGTGCATACTCTGAGGCTTCGACCAGTTCACACATTCGGAGTGATCCATAACTCGAAACCTCGGGATTTCGCAATAGCGTAGATTTCCACAGTGGTGGGCGGCAATTTTGCGCCCAAGCGTGGTCGATAATTTGCAAGTGCCAGCACTGAGCCTCGCTTTCTAGGCACCGCGCAACCTCCCGTTATCCACTGCAGTCGGGCATCCAAAACGACGCTGATCTTGTATTTCTCCGTCAAGATCAACTTATCATATGAAAACGTCATATAAACTGCGTACCTTCGATGGCATACTCTGGCTTCCTTTAATGCAGCGCAATTTTTATGATAGCGGATGTCGAATGGTTTTTGTAGAAACTCGCGAAGAATTGACTCGCTAATGACTTCCGCTGCTTGAAATCATGTTGTCTTACATTTATACATGCGAGTTAATACTGCCACCGAAGCGGAGCTCCAGTAAGCGCCTACCTTCCCCTCTATAGGACTTTTTTTACTGACCCTTCCAAAAAATATTCAGAGATGGATGAAAATTTCCACCATATTTTTCCATGGGTAAAAGAGCGAGAAATAGTCTTCTTCTTTCAAACAACTTACCGCTACAGATGGCGATGCGTCGGCGCTTAACATAGTAGTGACTCCTGTGAACATCTGCATGAAGAAATCAATGAAATAGAACACGAAGAATGTGACGATCAGCGCAGCTATTATACTGGAAAATTGGAGATTTCGATATCGATTCGGCAAATATACGGGTATACTCTGAGCGAGTACAGCTAGCACATCATGAAAAATATGCTGAATTGGGCAGGCTATTTTGTTACTGAAGGGTTGGAGTGCAGGCTATCTCTTTCTGCGTTTTGTGATAAGCGCTAAAATGACAATGAACAAATCGAAGCTTTCATAATCCTTAACGGGATTTCTGCCAATTACCTCCATCAGCCAAACTTACCAAAATCCCCAACATCGAAAAATCTGAGCTCAAAGGGGGTGTCCATGTGCACAGTAATTAGAGCAAATGTTCATCGAGAAACCTTGTTCCATTTTATTTGTTCTTGGCTAGTTTTTTTTTCGCTTTTCCAGTTCTTGGTTGTTGTGTAAAGTGGATCGCCAAAAGGCCTATGCGAATAACCGCTACTTACAATGCACAGAAATACAGAAACAGGCTATCATCAAAGCTTGGAACGGATTCGATAAAGAGAGCTTCGGATCCCAGTTCCCATGTAATAGGCCACGGAAGTCTTCGACGTCGCCTATTTCCAAGGTCGAATCATAGATTAATAACTCTCTCACGTGTGACAGTAACATGAATGAATTCATCATTTTCTCGGGGTGAGCTTATAATTATGAAACGGTGCAAAAACGAAAAAATCTTATAAAAAAGTTCAGAAAAATGGTGCTGCTGCCAAAATTTGGACACGGGGGTTATTCGTGCTGGGGAATCCGCTGATATTGCTAGAAAAATTCCTAAGCGACTGTTTATTCTGGAAATGCTTTGTGAGTGGGCTTATAATTATGAAACGCTCTGTATAGCCATAGACCTTCCCAAGAAGGCAAGTGTAAGAACCGCGAGGACAATCCGGTGGTGGAAACCTCAAACGAAGGATAATGGAAGTTGGTCTCCCAGATCCTGAGGGACCAGTGCAGCAGACTTGGGGCATGCAGCTGAGATCATCCTACGATGCGCCAAGGAGGTACTGGGCGAGACGCGAGGTGGATTCAGAGGAGACAAGGCAGCGTGGTTCTGGAACGAGGAGGTCCAGCGAGTCGTGAAGCAGAAGAAGGAAGCATACAAGCGCTGGCAGAAGACCCGGAGCCCCGAAGGACCTCGCTACCTACAAGAGTTGCAAGAGGCTCGCTAAGGCTGCCGTCGCCAAGGCGAAGAACACGGAAATGGACGCCTTGTACGAGAAGTTGGAAAGCAGAAACGCAGAGAAGTTCGTCTTCAGACTGGCCAAAGCCCGGCATCGGGCTACCCAAGACATCAGGGTGGTGAAGAGCGTGAAGAGCAGTAACGGTGCCATCCTGAGGAAGCCAACTGAAGTCAGGAGGAGGTGGGAGGAGTACTACAAAGCGCTCCTGAACGAGGAGTTCCCCCACAAAGACAGCTCGCAAGCAGAGGCGACAGCTGGCCCCTATCTCACTATGGACAGAGGATGAGGTTCGTCAAGAACTTGGGAAGATGAAGGTTGGAAAGGCGGTTGGTCCAGATGGGGTGCCAATCGAGGCATGGAAGGCGCTCGGAGAGTACGGGATAAGATGGCTCACCCAATTCCTGAACAAGGTAACTGCCGAAGGAAGGATGCCGGATGCCTGGAGAACAAGTACTATCGTCCCCATCTTCAAGCAGAAGGGTGACGCGATGGACTGCTCAAGTTGACTGCTCATACAATGAAGCTGTACGAGCGACTGGTCGACTCGAAACTGCGGGAGCTGGTCCCGATCTCCCAGGAACAGTTCGGGTTCATGCCCGAAAGGTCTACAACGGATGCCATCTTCATCGCAAGGCAAGTGATGGAAAAGTATCGAGAAAAGCGCCGACCCTGCTACCTAGCCTCGACCTGGAGAAGGCGTTCGACCGGCTACCGCGAGCAGTACTATGGAGAGCGCTCAGGGAACGGAAACGTGCCAGAACACCTGATCTCTCTGGTGAAGGACATGTACGATGGGGCAAGGCAGCTATACGCACCCCACACGGCCTAACGAAGGAGGTGGACATCACGGTTGGGGTGCACCAAGGGTCAGCTCTGAGCCCGTTCTCCTAACACTAGATGCCATGGTGAAGGGCTCATGGAAGGACCACTGAAGACCATCCTCTACGCTGACGACATCGCCCTGATAGCGGATAGCAGAGAAGAACTACAGGGCAAGGTGCAGAAATGGCAGGAAGTGCTGGCAGAAGGTGGTGTTACAAACAGATTGTTTTCCATTTGTTATCCGTCTGCCTTCAAAACATCACCGGTATAAATGCCTTCATGCTGAGTATGGTTCAGTTTATCCACTCTGCTGCTGTGTTTATCCCAATAAACGACTTTGGACTCAGTGTTCGACGCAGCCGGAAGCAGAAGTCAAAACAAGTGGCGACCACGGCAGGATTCTCTGTGAGTTTTCGAAAAGAAGATTACAGCACACCATAGTCGATGCCGCCTACACTCAGAAGACAAGCTAAGCGCCATCGCCAGTCCAGTGGACCCGTGCGGTCCAACACAACGCTTTCTCAAACGACAACGCTCCCGTATGTTCCAGCAGTCAACTCGTCGCTGCTCAATTTCGTCGATGCTTCTATTCTCAGTAAATTGGAACTTCCCACGTTCGATGGAAACATCCTTGAGTACCCAGAATTTTCGTCTCGGTTTGCCACGTTAGTCGGCAATAAGGTTCAACTCGATGACACGACAAAATTTTCCTTGTTGAAATCTTGTCTGCGAGGTCGTGCTCTTCACGCGATACAAGGACTCTCCATGACTCCTAACAACTACAAGATCGCTATGGACATCCTCGCCACCCACTTCGACGACAAAGTGACTATGAAACATATCCTCTACGAAGTTGTCACAACTACCGAATTGTGACCAGGAAGGTCGCAATCTTCAAACTCTGTACAACCAAATGTTTGCTCTAGTTAGGCAGTTTGCTGAAGACGGAAATGACTCAAACGAGACCGGTTTAGGAGCAATTCTGCTTAACAAACTTCCTGCCAGAGTACGTAGTCAGATATATGACAAGACAAACAATAGCCACAACCTCTCCCCGACCGAACTGCTACACTTGCTCACCGATATAGTCCGTAAAGAAGCCGCACTATCAGAGATTGATTATCACGCATGCATGAACCGTTATCCTTCAAGTCACGAGCTTCAAGTGGAGTTCCGGTCGAAGCCTCAGCACTTTTCATATTCAACACAGAAGAGAAAAGAATGTTCCTTTTGTCGAAATTCCGATCACACCTCTCTCGTCTGCGACTCCTTCCCGACCCCGCGTGATCGAACTCGTCGAGTAGAACAACTACGTCTATGTTACAACTGTCTCTCCAGTCAACATGGTTCTAAGGACTGCACATCCAAACAATCCTGTAGATTCTGCGCCAAGCGTCATCACTCATCGCTGTGCCCTAAATGCTCTAATGTGTCTAATCCAGGAAGAGAGACTCCGCAACCTGGCCACTCCTTCGCCCCTAACCCCTCCTCGTTCCGAACTCACGAGCAGTTTGTTAGTGTTTCACCAAAAGAAACGACAAACAACCCTCATCAACAAGAGGACAATATCATCCCAATAGTTAGCAGTCCCTCCCATCAGAATCGAAACATACGTTCACAAGCCACACTCATGTGCACCTCCGTAGCCCTCTTTAATCCTGCAAACTCTTCAAAGACAACAGCTGTTACTGCATTTTTCGACTCAGGTTCCACCCAGTCGTACATCACAGACGAACTAGCACGACTCCTCGACCTCCAGAATATGTTATCCGAAGAGATCTCTGTGTCAACATTTGGCACTACGACTCCTCTCCGACTGAAATCTCGAAATCACGTCGTTGGCATCAAGACAGAGAAAGGAGAGAATCATCTTTAAATGTTGAGACATGCACACCCCGATTCTAATACGAAGAACGGAAACGTTACGATATCGTCATGCAAGCCATCTATATTGATTGGAAATGATTACTTTTGGGACATCGTCCTATCAGATGATTTCTACTACGAAACACTGCCGAACGGCTATCGTATGCTTCACACCAGTATCGGCAACATTCTTGTAGGCAAGTCTTTGAATCTGAAAAGTATTGCAACTTGCACTTCCTTTCATGCAGAAGGCGATCTCAAGCAATCCAGTACTCCACGACGAACTTGTTCAAAATTTTTGGAAACTAGAAGCAGTTGGAATAATGGACGATCCTACTCGAAAGGATGACGCTGTTTGTCTCCAGTTCTTCAATGACACTATCGAATACAATCACAAAGAAAATCGATATGTGGTCAAACTACCTTTCAAATACGATGCAACACAGTTACCCGACAATTTCAAATTAGCCTTCTCGAGACTTTCCAGCTTGCTCAAGTCATTGAGAAGTAACCCATCTTACATGGAAAAATACGACAACGTCATCAAAGATCAACTTCAAAGGGAAATTATAGAGAAAGTGCCCAATACGGAGTTGTCGAAGCCTTCCCATTACTTGTCCCACCATGGCGTACTGAAATCCGATAACGACAATACCATCAAAGTGAGATGTGTTTTCGACGGCTCTGCTAAGACGAATGGAAATCCCAGTATCAACGAGATACTTCACCGAGGACCAGTGCTCTTACCTGACCTCACTGGAATACTCATACGTTGCAGGCTTCCTCCAATCCTGATTATCAGTGACATTGAAAAGGCATTTCTGATGGTGGCACTTCACCCTGACTGCAGGGACTACACACGTTTCTTGTGGGTCAACGATACAACGAAACCATTAACTTCCACTAATATCGTTACCTACCGATTTGCCCGTGTACCATTTGGCCTCATATGCTCTCCTTTCCTGCTGTCCGGTACTATCCATCACCATCTGACAAAAATAGCAACTTCCCTTTCACAAACACTTCTCCGAAACACTTATGTAGATAACGTGTTCCACGGCGTCAACAATGTTGCCGATGGAAAGAAGTTCTACGCTGACTCCAAAGAATTGTTTCGTCAAGCAGGCATGAACTTGAGAGAATACGCCAGCAATTCTTCAGAACTAAACAAGCTTTTTGAAGAAGAAGGTAGAAGTATGGCGCAAACACAAAAACTTCTCGGCCTCCGATGGAACACTCTTACCGATGAACTGTTTATCAGTCTCCCACGAAAACCACCAGAGCAAACCAAATGGACGAAACGGAAGGTGCTGAAAGAAGTAGCCAGCATCTATGACCCGCTGGGTATACTCTCACCAGTCACTCTCATTGGAAAACTCTTTCTTCAGTCACTGTGGAAATATGAGCAGAGATGGGACGACGTACTTCCTGATGAATTGGCCTCCCAATGGCAACACATAATTAACACTTGGTCCGATCACACATTGAACCTCAACCGCCTCATCGTTGAAACAGGGCCAACCACGACATCAGATTTCGATCTTCATGTATTTACAGATGCGTCCGCAAACGCGTATTGCGCAGTGGCATACCTAGTTCAACGCCGTCAAAGTTCTCCTCACAAAGTTTCGATCTTGATGGCAAAGTCGAGGCTGGCTCCACTTCATCAATCTATAACCATACCCCGCCTAGAGTTGTCGGCTCTCACTATCGGTTCTAAACTGCTTACGTTTCTCTCTACGCAGCTAGACCTGGAGTTGCGTCGAAAGTTTCTGTGGACCGACAGCACTGTTGCCCTTAGGTGGACAAACACTGATAAAACAGTGCCAGTGTTCGTTCGTAACCGAGTAAAAACGATTCGATCACTTACCTCAGACGTCATTATGCGTTACGTCCCGACGGAAGACAATCCAGCCGACATTGGCTCTCGTGGATCCATATTCACAGAATTACAAGCAATGACAAAATGGTGGAGTGGTCCAGATTTTCTGAAGCTGGAAGAAGCGGCATGGCCTTCTTCCACAAACAGTACAACTACCGAGCTGTTTCACGCGGAACTATCAGAGGATATGCCTCAAAAAACGAGTAATGAGAGTGCAGAACATGGCTGTCTCCTCCAACTCAACACCACCATCGAACCTACATTTGGAACCTTCCGCTTCAGCACATGGAATTCCCAACTAAAAACGGTACTCTTGATCATACGCTTCTTTACCACAATGTCTCCGAAAGCTGCTTCACTCTTCGGTCGTCATCATGCAGTACTCCGTGCAAGAGCCGAACGAGTACTATTTCGATTGGCCCAATCCCAAAATCCCCCCAGTCCCGAATTGATCCGCCAACTCCACTTGTTCCAGTGTCCGAAGACGTACCTTTGGAAATCTCAAGGACGCATCGACAAGTAATGATCTCCATCAAGATACTATCACTCCTGTATTCCTTCCCAGTACAAACCGCATTACCACTCTTTTCATACTCCATACCCACTCCGAAGGCAACCACTGCGGTCTCAATCACACGCTAACTCAGCTACGGCAGCGCGTTTGGATCCCAAAGGGAAGAGCAACCGTCAAAAGAGTTCTAAGAAACGAATGCTTCTATTGCAAACGTTATACCGCCAAACCTTTCACCCTCCCTCCATTCCCGCCTCATCCTTCTCTTCGAGTTACGACACCACAATATTCCTTCCTTCAAAGTTGTAGGCGAGTGGAACTATCTTAGGACCGATGCTTTACCGCGAAGGTGGCCGCGATAACCTAGGCTAAAAGTTTGCTAGGAGCCGGAGTACGTTTAAGCGCGCTATATTTTAGCCAGGATTTACCTGTTAGCGCACGCACGGCAGCGGTCACTTCGGGCACTATGCGCGAGATAGTTCAGTGTGGGGAATGACCCCTTCCACTAATAATTGCCTGCGCTGAGATAGCTGACATTCTGGCAGCCTCAAAGTGAGCCAAAACCCAATAAAGTGGGCCATGGTGGAGAATAATATCTGAGTGAAATTAGTGTATTTGAACATAAAGAGTTTCGAAAATATCAAATGAAACCTTATTTAATTACCATACAAAATTACTAAGACGAACGGTGACAAAACAGAACTAGAAACTGCACCGGATGAATCTGCCATCCATAAAGATACTACTATGTTATAAAGACGACAACTTTGTGTCCAATCGAAACTATCAGATACCTCCGCCGTGTCGGTTTGTGTATCTGTATGTGTGTGTGTGAGTGTGTGTGTGTGTGCGTGTGTATGTATGTATGTATGTGTGTCCGTCCGCAAAATGAAGTGAGTGAGAAGGAAGCTCATGGGATAAACAAACCGCTAACAAATCGGGTAGCTTACAGGATTTGAGATATCAATGTTTTGTAGCAGGATAGTTGTGATAACACTCTTAGGGCTATATAAACACCTGCTTAGCACACTTCCGTTCATTCCACATGGTGCTGCAGTGGCAGCTGGAGGGCAGTGGAGAGAGGAAGGGAGGATGAGGAAGGGAAGCGAAAAATCTACCGTCATATCATGATTGTGTCCCTTCTACTGTATGAAACACCATTGTGTTGCATACGCGTCACTTCCAGGTGTTGGTGTCACAGGAGGAAGGGACCATAGCGGAGGATAGAAAGCTTGCGCAGGAAAGGAAGGTCCCGGCGGTTGACGGAGGCGGGACATGAATCTTGGTGAGTCAAATATAAATAGTTTGTGCCAACAGCTGACCTTTGCTCACCTACTTTTTGTATAAGGTGATTACGACATCAAACACACACCTTATCACTCGCCTGGAGGCAAATTACTAATAGGGCATAGCCTTTCGCACATGTTTATGGCGGTTCCTCTTTTTTCTTTTGGCCTCACAGAGTCGACACACAATTCAAAGGCCATTTGAGAAGGTACTTAAAGCAGTGCATAAGATAGCTTGCAGGACACACTTTGTGGCGTCTGCTGTTGCACGAGCATGTGCTCGCACTTCACCTACAACACTGAAACTCAGGATCTATTCGTCCAAACATTTATAGCAGGCTATCTTTCAAGTGATCTCTCGGATGTGTCGCTGTTCAACCTCCCGGAGGATTCTAACATGGATTCTGCTCCACCTCTGAAGGGGAGAATCATATAGATACAAACTAGCACTCTCTGTTATCATGTTTGAGCCCGATTTGCTCCAAAATGGGGAAGTTGATAAGAGAAAGAAGAATGGTGACTTTTGCAGTAAAAATGGCACATACGGTTACTAATTAAAGACCTAATAATAATCAGAATAGATATAATTGTTTTGAATAAGTGATATATTTATTACATAGCAATCATGTAATGGTTGGGGGGTTTTATTTTTGTTTCCACCTTCGTTTTTAGTAATTTGTATGGCATTAGTAAAGTTTCATTTGATATTCCCTTTCCCTCTCCTCCTCGGATCACACCATAGTTGGCTTTGCCATGCCCGAAATCACTAGAGAGAAATCGCCAGCTCTCTTTAGGGATGCGCCGAGCGAGAGCCAGCGGCGTCAGAAGATCCAATTCTAATTTCGGCATGCGGACAAAAAAGCAATCGCTCATTGCCTCTCCCCACATAGATTGGATGATAACCTTCGACAATTACATTAATATTGACGACATTTATGAGCGTTTTTGCTAATATTGTTGTTGTTCCTTATTTATACAAGTGATCTGTTGAAATTCGTAAAACATGACACCAGGATTGATGTTGCAGCATATGCTGATGACATCAAAGTCTCGATTGCATATGAAGATAGTGAGCGTGATGACGCTCAAAGACTTCTGAACTGTTCTGTCAACAACATGCTTCAGTGGTGCAATCGTTGGGGCTTGAAAATCAATCCCACAAAGACGCATTTATTTTCAATAGGACCCTCTTCCGTAGAGGTTCACTTCCCGGATAACACACCTATTCAGCGACATGCAAATGTTAATGATTTAGGTGTTAATCTTTCTAGAGATTTGAAATGGTCGCTCCATATAGACGCTGTCTCAGCTAAAGCTCTCAAGGTAATGCACCTTTTGTTCCGAAACATCCATAGCTCGGACGTTGCTTTGTGGATAAAGCTCTATAAAACTTATGTTCTCCCAGTAGTTGAGTATTGCAGCTCGGTGTGGAGCCCCTTTTGGTCAAGGATATTCTGAAAATCGAGAACGTTCAGAAAGTTTTCACAAGAATTCTGTTTTATAGAGCTTTCCCAAATAATAACTATCCACAAGCACTGCCGTCATACCAATCTAGACTCCAGAAGCTGAATCTTAAAAGCTTGTTTTATAGACGCGTCCAGTCTGACTTGATCTTGGCTTTTAAGATTCTCAAGTGTGAACTACGCGTCAAGCCATCTCGATATTGGATCTTTCGGCCAACGCATGGACGTAGAGGATCTTTCAACGCTTTCAATTATAAGATGGGCAAGTGGCATCGCAACTTGAGGGCGAATTGCTTCATTGTTCGCACAACCAAATGGCTGGAGTCTCTCCCACCACATTTCTTGGCCCTGAACAACTCGAAGCTATTTAAATCCGCCATCCGAAAGATCAATCTCCTGGAAGTGCTTGGTATTATGGATGTGTCTTGATGTATTGTTGTCATCTTGCTGACCCAGTTTGTCTGTCAAGCGGTGCGCCGCCTTGCTTCACAGAACTGCCGGATATTTCTCGTGCTGATTACTCGCTCTAGCGTTCTGCCTGTCACTGGCACTCGAAACTGAGTATGCGGCCAATCCCTTCGCACGTCTACTAGTGGCTTACCCGTACTCTTGCCTTGCTTGCCGTTTCCACGAGGGTGGTCGGTATACCCGTGTTTCGAAGTTGCGGCAAGTACCTATGACCCCGCATGTGGCGAGCGGGCATCATTGCCGACTGATGCAGGCTGTGCTGTAGGTAGCTTCTGGGTATAGACGTGCGTGGCGATTGCGGCATGACTCGCGTCGTGTGCGTGTACCTCGCCATTCGATTACAGAGTAGCGAAAGTTTCCCACCCATCTTCTACTCATTACATCATTCAGAAGCATTCACCAATCCACTTGACAGGCAAATTGCGTTCTTAGTGGCATTCCATTTCACGCTATCTCATCCTTCCTCTTCCGCAAAACCTTATCATTTCTGGTCGTCGTTTAGTCATTATTAGTTCTTTTTTTACGTGTCCCCTTTTTTTGTTGTTATTTTACAATTTGTTGAAATTATCTTACTCGGCCATACTTGCTCCTAATTAGTATGTCATGGTCTAGCGCGTTCACTAACGCATGATAAATAAATAAATGAATTCAAAAATTTATAGTTTAAAACACTAATTCACTCTGATATTATTCCACACACTTCGTTTGCTTATTTTGAAGCTGCCAAGAAATGTCAGCATCCAGCGCAGGCAATTAAGTGGGGTCATCCCACAGGCTATTTTGGGAATGTGCGAAGTGACCTGCCGTGCGCTACAGTAATCCGCTAATTACGCTACCGTACTCAGCTCTAGCAGCTTCAAACTAAGTATATACACTCTTTACCGCAACTCCGACGGAATGTCCTCAGAATATTGGGTTCTTCTTTTAACGTGTCTCAATACACGTGCGATATATGTTGACGCGGTTCTCGATATGACCAGTGTCACAGTTCTTCATGCCTTGCGGCGCTTCATAGCAACTATTGGATGCCCCAGCTTTATATTGTGCGACAACGCCCTGTCCTTCAAAGCCATTGCAAAATGTTATTCGTCACTCCCTTGCCCCGAAGTTGACGATGATATCTTAGACTACTGCACAAAAAGGCAACTACAGATCAAGTTCATTCCCAGCCTAAGCCCTTGGCAAGGAGGTGCCTACGAAAAAATGGTCGATATTTTCAAGAAATCATTCATGCACATCATTCGAAATCGACTGCTTAATATAGAAGACGTTAGGACACTGCTGAAAGAAACAGAAGCAATAGTGAACACTCGACCCTTAACGTACATCACCGATGACATTGATTGTTTCCCGTTAAGACCGATTGACTTCCTGCGACCGTACGCTCAGCTCGCCGGACCCAGTCCTCAAGAATACTCCGACGAATGGATTCCAGTCTCAACTACACGAGAGACCCTTGCGGACGAGTGGATTCGTACGTCAGAACTGTTGTCAGCTTTTTGGAAAAGATGGAACTCAGAATACCTCACCTCGCTAAGAGAGCAATACAAAGACGAACACCTCAAACCACGGTCACATGAAATACAGCCGCCGAAACAAGGAGATATTGTACTCATCCAGGACCCGCTCCTCAGTCGTGGCCAGTGGAAGATGGGAGAAGTCATCGGATCTCGAGACAATTTCCTGCGATCAGTCGAAATCCGACTCCCTTCAAAAGCTATTATCACACGCCCTAACAATATGGTCTACAAACTAGAAGTCCATCCATCTTCTTCACAACCATCGTCAACACCGTCTCAACGGATAGCGACAGGAGAATCTGAACATCCGATGGTGACTAGATCAAAGGCACGGCAACAATCTCCATTCACACAGCTATGAAAACGACGGAAGCCCTTCAACCAAAAAGAAGTCAGATTCTTGTGTTCAATGTTATCATTGTCTTCTGCCTTTTGTTCTCGCTTTGGGAGTCTGTTACAAACAGATTGTTTTCCATTTGTTATCCGTCTGCCTTCAAAACATCACCGGTATAAATGCCTTCATGCTGAGTATGGTTCAGTTTATCCACTCTGCTCTGCTGTGTTTATCCAATAAACGACTTTGGACTCGCAGTGTTCAAAAGTCGAAACAGGTGGGCTTCCGCTGAATGTCAAAAAGACCAAATTCCTGAGCTCTGAAGAGGGATTAGAGCCAATCGTGGGAGAAATCATCGAAAGAGTGGAGGACTTCGATACCGGGAGCGATCTGGCAGCCGACGGAAGTGTGGATCAGGCAGTGAAGGCACGAATCAACGCGGCATGGATGAAATGGAGGGAGTCCACTGGAATCCTCTGCGATCGAAGGTGCTCCAGAACGCTCAAAGGGAAGGTGTACCGGACAGTGGTAAGGCCTGCGATGCTATACGGCAGCGAGTGCTGGCCCCTGAACAAGAATCACGAAAGGCAGCTTCACTCCGCTGAGATGAGGATGCTGATGGGCCTGCGGCTGGACGCGACTGGAGGTCAGAAACGAGGATGTCAGAGCGGTCATGCAGACTGCCCCTGTCCAGCTGAAGGTACGGGAACAGCGTCTGCGATGGTATGGGCATGTGCTAAGGAGGCCACAGGATCATCCGATAAGAACAGCGATGGACTTCGAAGTGCAAGGCAAGCGACCGCGAGGAGCCCCAAAGGAGAGACGTGATCAAGAAGGACCTAAGTGAAGTCATGGCCACAGCAGAGATGCCCTGGACAGAGCAAAGTGGCGACGACTGACAAAGACAGCGGACCCTGCGACTGCGCGGACTAACGCGGGGGG
>MU868679.1:45422-83536 GCA_036418205.1 Ostertagia ostertagi | reverse complement strand
TCACTTTCAATTATGTGTGAAGCGAGGTCCTAAAAACGTGAAATGGTACGACGATCAATATCTGCAATGCTACCATGGAATTGAGCGATTGTTTGAAAATTTTTAAACTTCTCGTCGCTCTTCTTCGTAGCCAAACTATTACAATAGAAGTAGTTTACTATCTTCGAAGTAGCCGCTGTTTGTGAGCAGCATTCAATTTCTGTAGTGAGCTAGACAGCTCGTTTTCACATTATTTTAGCAATAGATTACATGATTTAGCTTTTGGAATAATCGGCGGACTGGCAGCTACTGGATTCTCCGTTGTGAAGCTCACCAGCGCAGAGGTTGCAGCGCCGTGTTACATTCAGTACATTCGACAAGGTACTTCGCGGGTTATAAAGACAGTACAGTTTCAGTTGTTCTCGTTTCTGTGAACCATTTTCTACAGCATCACCTTTTCGGAGTTTTGAGAGCAGCCGTATAAGATATTATAGTAAAGCTCCTTGTCAGTCGAAGAACTGATAAGCGTGAAGAGGGCCTATCGGGAGATCAGACTGAAGACCACTTGCCCCGATTCTCTGGCCAGGCCTGACGGTACCGTAACATACAGCCAAGAGGAGATGGCCGAGCTGATTTGCAACTTTTACAGCAACCTCTTTGGCAGTCAGGTAAAGGTGGAGCCTACCGAGAAACGATGTGACGGATCAGACGAAGGTATTCCACCGATCCTACGAGCAGAAGTGCTAGCTGCTCTTGGCCAGATGAAGAAGGGCAAGGCACCGGGACCAGATCGTGTGAGAGTGGAGAGTCTCTCCATGCTGGCTGAGGAGATAGTGGACCCTCTCCGCGTGTTGTTCGACCGCATATTGCGCGAAGGAGTAATCCCGAGCGCTTGGAGGGGCTCTACTACGCTGCTCATTCACAAGAAAGGACCGCAGCACGATCTTAACAACTTCCGCCCAATATGTCTCCTGTCCCAGGTGTTGAAGGTCTTCTCCCGCCTTGTCCTCAACAGAATACGCCGTTGCATCGACGAATACATGAGTGTAGAACAAGCCGGGTTCCGTTCATGCTTCTCCACTATTGACCATATTCATAATATCACAGCTGACGGAACGTTGCCGCGAGTACCGCACCCCACTGTGTCTTCTGTTTATCGATTTCAAAAAGGCCTTCGACACAGTGGAGCATGAGAGTGTATACAACGCCATGCGCGAGTGCGGTATCCCCGAGCCCTATATTAGAATCACGCGGCAGTGCAACACGGACTGTTATACCGATATCAAACTCATAAAAACACCGGTCCGTGTTCAAATCCGGCGCGGCGTCAGACAAGGCGAGGTTACGTCCCCGAACTTGTTCGCTATTGCGCTCGAGAACATCATGAGGCGAATCTCGTTGCCCGGAGGAGTGAACATCGACGGCGTTCGCTTAACGCATCTCCTCTTCGCTGATGACTGTGTTCTGATAGGCGAGGACCCCGCCGACCGCCGACATTGCGCAATCCCTGAGCCTCATCATGAAAAGCCTGCGAAATTGGCTTTGTCATCCGACCAGGAAAAGACTCAGTGGATTGCATAACAGCACGTTCACTAAAGCCGATCCGCATAGAAGACTACAGAGATCGAGCGGTCTCTACGTATACTCTCGGAAAAGCGTCAGCATGAAGCACAACCTCAGCGCTCGAAATTAGTGGACGCCCGCCAGAGCAGCTGGACTCGCTTTCAACAAGCTTCCTAAAAAAGCAGACCTCAACAAATCAAGACCCAGTCACACAAGTGCAGTTACAACCCGCGATCCATGGCGAGGCACTTGTCGGTGAACACTCCGAGAACTGCAAAACCCTGGCGACACCCCTATCTGCGCGCGTATTGATGGTTGGGACGTTTGTGGATGTCTACATTACAAGCGGAGGTGGGCCGGTCATGTGGCTAGGCTCACCGATGATCGCTGGACCAGAAGAGTGATTGCCTGGTATTCCAAGGGGAAATAGAGCCTAGAGGCAGACCCCCACCCGATGGGCAGACCATGTAGTAAAACTTTTAGCGGCAGCTTTTTCCTTTGAATAAATGTCGCCACTCTATTTCCAACTTCTAAGCACCATATCTGAGTACATTTACAATATAGAAGAAAATAACAAACAAGGTTTCGTAGAGCGGAAGAAGTACTTTTAAATGATGTATGTGATTTCCTTGGTAGCACTTGTATTCACTGAGTTTGTAGCTCGAGAAAAAACGGTACGTATATGCACGCAAACAGATTAACAATGGGCTATCAAATGAGACTAAGCCCACGTCACGTGGACATGGGAGGCGGCCTCAATGCGCGGATTCACGCAGAACGGTCGAAGTGCTTTCTGAGAAGACCCAAGAACGATTAGGCCACGCTCCACCATTTTTAGGAGGTCGTATTGACGCGCGAGTGTACGAAGTTTGCATTGTGTTATAATAGTCAGCTTGATTTGGAGCTGATCTCAGTGGTCGCAATTATAAGCGACATCGTCGGCCTGTATTTTTTGAACTTTTTATCATAATAGTGTGAGAATGAAGAGATTTCAATTACAGGTGGTTTGCCGTTTGTCTCTTCACGTGATGGAACAGTCAACTGCTGTGGAACGTTTCAAAATATTACCGTTTCGGGGATCAACCCTGCAGGGTATTGCTCTGCATTCAGATCAGTGTAAAAGAAAGCGGTACGAATTTGAATTAGCGCTTTTTTCGCAATTTGGAGAAGTCCCATTACTCACAACATGAAACAACATATAATTTTAGGATAAACCACAGAAGAACAATGTGGTGACCAGATACCCTCTGATGCCATCGATTTTTGGTACCGCTCGCATCGCTTTTCTTGGCTTATCAGCACAGATTGTATTTTTATCCTTTTTTTAGATTGCTGCCATGATAGCTGGACATGCAACTTGCATCCAACAAGTTTGATGTTTTCAAAATTAGATATGATACAATTGAGCTATCCGGGTCCAAAGCGTTGTATGTAGTCCCATCTCTAACGGTTTCGTTGATAAACTTTCTATTTCCTTTTCATGACTTGTGAGTGACCTTTCCGTGTTCAGTAGCTCACCTACACACGATATGTTCTATGTAGTGAACGTAATTTCGCTGCATCAGTAATACAAATCTACGCAATTGCTACAGTTGAAATGAGCATGGCAGTCACTCATTTTCGTACACTTGTCTCATAGTCAGCCCTTAACCCATTCTTCATATTGATACTATATCGGTGAAAGAGCTGAGGACTAGCAAAGAAGGCAGATCTTCCATCCAAAGTCGAGCGCCTCTTGCGAGTCACTCTTGTGACGAGTGTGCTATACGTCACAGAAATCGGGTTTACGCGATTTCAACACTTCTCTGGGGTCTCGGCGGCCAATCTCTCCAGATGCTCGCAGAACAAGTCCACTGAAAAAGCAGCGACAGTAGCTTGAAGTCCTTGTATTTATGCAGCTCCACTGAAAGGAGATAATACCTTCAAACGAAAATATTATCGGCAATGCCGCAGAGTAAACTGAAAAAAATGTCTGAAATATTTCTTTCATGAATAGAAAATCAAGAATTTGAATACAATTAAGGAACTCATCAGCCTGCAACTTCACATCACTTTGCAACAAGAAAAAAATTCCACGGCCCAAGAACATGCTACGAGGTGATTCAGCACCAGATACCTCTTATTTTATCGGTGACAATATAGCTCGATAAAAATAATATTATACTGTGCCTTCGCATACACAAGTAGAACGGAAAAGATCAAAGACGGCATAGGAACATAACACAGATTTGGAGAACACGTTCAAGTGGAGCAGAAATGTTTGCTCCAAATATAAGTACACTTGGTGTCTGGGAGAAATCTCTGTGTAAGCATAGATCAATCATAAAAACCAGCAAACCAACAAAGGTACAAAAGAACAAAACAATAAGAGCTTTCAACCCTATAGATCCCGATATCATCTGCTTCTGTTTACACATCGGGACCCATTGGATATGCAAGAATACCACCGCAAACCGCACAAATCACCTCTTTTCACGAGAAAAAAATATAGCCTGTAGTGGTCGTCGAGGTCACACTCTACGATTTTAGACTGTCGACTTTTAGACTGACTTCACGAAATTCGGTGCGATTTGATTGCTCCAGGAAAGCGAGTGAAATTTTATGTTTCGCGGGGCAGTAAGCACATGCAAAGAATTGCGCGCTTGGTTGTTACAAGGCGACAGCCCAAGCGTATCCGTTTCATTTTGCGCGGCGATCAAGTGGATACAGTTGAGCTCTAGTCTTGTAAGACGGTGGGACCGATGGAGGAGTTATCACTTCACATACAAAATCATGGGCAGTGTGGAATTTCTGCGAAGGATATGCACTATTGTGACTGGTACATCACTCTAGAAACCGGCCTAACTATATTTTCAACAGATGTGGGATATAAGTTGAGAGTTATCAATGGTATCATCTGAATTAGCAGTAAGAAGCGTATTGAGGATGCAAGATGAAAACGAAAAACTCTCATCAATGAAAGCCCAAATATAAAATTATGCTCATTATTCATGCAGAAAATGCCACATGACAGCTGGAGAGAAAAAAGTGAGAACGTTCTCACGAACAGAGAGGAGGAACCCTCTCGTGCATTGGTTCAATGCAAAAGACGGAGCCGCGATGCACTATCTTAGATGAAACCATCCATTTCTGAGTCGACGGCGAACGCTTTACCAACAAAATCGTCGATGGTAAATATGGGTTTCTTCGTCGGCATTGTCGCCATGATTTCCTACAAAGCCCTTGTATAGCAGAAATAAACACTCAAAGCAGTTAAGTAGACAGACCTTGACAACCTTTCGATTTTCATGGTCAGGTCCGATTTCAAAACTGAATGTGCGGAACGCTTCAACAGGTTCGGAGCACCGTGTGAATCTGAATATATTATCACAGACAACACAAAAGAACACCAAGATTAATGTGTCGAAAAGATAGAAGGTCGAAGTCGATTTGATGTCGTGTAAGAGCACGATGCTTGCACAGACCAGTAGACAAGAATGAAACCGAACAAATGCTCGAGGTAAAACCGGCTTTCAGATATTTGGTATACTCCAAAAGGGCAAAATATAGGTACACGCGCTCCAAAATTATTAGGATGAGCGGAAACTATCTGCCGTTTTTCTCAGACTTACGGCTCTTCGAAATTTTGGTGGATATTTCCGAACATTATGATGTGGTCCGAGAGCCCAGAGTCTGTTGTGCATTTTTTGTGCAACACTTGCGTGTTTGCTTCACTATAGAGCTCACTACAGAAGCAGGAAAGATTGCTCATGCTATTAGGTTGATCGGCAAGTATGCGCTGCATACTTGGAATATTTTTCTACGAAAACTTACTTTGAGATCTGAAGCCCTATATATCGTTGACAGCTATATTCTATCTTCTTTCCTTCAGTATATTTGAAACTCACTTTTACTTGTAATATTACTATTTTATAGAGTTTAACTGAAGGTGTCAAGACAGTAGTTTAGGCAAAATTGCCCCTTTAAAAATGGAGGTCAAAAACCCGCGTTACTTTCCGAACAATCTAATACATGACTACAAGTTGAGCTCGAAAGCGAATGCTACTGTATCTGCTTGTACATTCAACAAGCGTGAGGTAAAGACACGGTTGCAGAGAGGCTGCTAAAGACCGTTTGCCGATGTCGATTAATCATGTGTTGCTGTTTTTGCTTGGTCTTGATAATAAACTTATAGGTGAAATGAGAAAATGACGGATAATTTCTGCTCAACCTAGTTCTTGGGTCGCTCGAGCCACTAATTCTGAAAGCCAGGTATCGATGATGCAGGGTTTTCAACATCACTGCAGTTGGTTATCAATCCACTATATGAAGTCGATAGTTGAGTCAGAGGTTCCTATTAAATGCAGGCGAATTTGGGAGCGAAGAGATACCGTGTCTGCTGTAGTCTACCCTGTCAGACACCAATTCACATGGAACTCATCTAACAAATCGCAACCAACATGTATCGAACCACGCATAATGCCTTGTTATTCAAATTCTACATTCACCGGTCTTAATCTCACTTACCAGGGAAGGCATTCAACTTTCCATGGAACTTTAAATTGAGACCCAGATATATTCGATAGACGCTTCAAAGATCTATTCACAATATGGGAGGAAATAAGATGCATAATGAAAGCCGCATGCCGCGGGGCGGGACTGCCGGGGTGTTAAGGGAAGTTGTGAGCAGTCAAACTTGGCTGAAGGATGAAGCGCTACGTAACAACTGTGGTAGTCTCCGGGCTTTCAAAGTCGCCGTGTAGTAGTGGTAGTGCTCTCGAAATTTGCACACCAACGGGAGGAGAACTTAAGACCTTCTGGGTAAGGAGCGAGGGCACTACCACTACTACACGGCGACTTTGAAAGCCTGGAGGCTACCACGGTTGTTACGTAGCGCTTCACCTTCAGCCAAGTTTGACTGCTCACAAGCTTCCTTGGCAGTTTCATTTTGCAGTTTTAGTTTCCATATTTGTATGATCAGCCTTTGAAGCTCTATCGATATATCTGGGTCTCATATTCAAAGTTTCATGGGAAGTTGAATGCCTTTCCTGGTTAGATGTGGATAACTTTCTGGAATTCATGAATCTCACCTTAACCTTCTTCCGGGAGGAATATAGATGATGTCACCACGTGAAACTTCGCGATAGTCTAGTGTCTTCAGACGTACTGATGACTGGGTCTAGAAAGGGGGAGCTTTCTCTGAGAAAGGGAGTAGTCACAAACTTGTTAAATTTGTCACTGAACAAAACAACAGTACCTTTGCAGAGCTTCCACTGGGCCCATCAACCTCCTCAAGGGCTGCTGAACCTCCTACAATCACCATAATGGAGGCGCAGTCCAGAACAGGAAGAAATGCATGAGAAACATAAGGAGACACCTGAAATACGCTGCAATAACATGTGCAGTAGAAAGAGGTTCAAGATTTTGATCCTTCTTATGATTCTCACCGCAACCTGATCGCTTTTGAAAAAGTGTTTGCAAGCCAAAAGCTAGGAAGACGCATTAGATGCTGACGCGCGGTGGTCCAACTTTCACCCACCTCCTCTACGGCTATTCATAACGTGACGTCGTCGAGAAGTCCTTGAGTATTTTTCGATTCCCTTTTCGAATTTACTTTTTTTTAGCAAAGTCAATAAATGATAAACCTATGCTCCACCTTTCTCGCTAACACAGTGCCTTTCAACCGATATCTTGTGAATGCTACCGTTCGTTCAGAAATCTGAGATTTTGAGGCGAAAAACTCGCAAAATCCTTTTTCGAGTTGGCCGGGATCATCAAGCTTCCTTCATTTAGCCGGTTCAGAAGCATCCAGAGGCCGTGATGTTTGATGATAAAACTATTGGTGCCATGTCTGTTGAGCGCACGAAGTGGGTCGAAATGCCCTTTAAGGAGCTTGGAAACTGTTGCTGGACCTCCTTCGTTATTCGTGGGCACTGCCGCCGAGATAACGCACAGGTTGACGTGCTCTCCGAGCGCAGTGCCGGCAAGCCCATCCATGTGCCCACATGTTTACCAATGACAGAGGAGTTCGTTGGTACCAGCTCTCAGTGAACGACACGTTTGCAGCGTTTCACCAACTCGTAAAGCTGGCTCTCAGTTGCAGTGCTGTATCGGCGTCAGATCTTCGGTTCTACGCACCCATTCCAGTGGTAATGTCTCTGTTTTACAGCAGAATTCCACTTCCTACTACCACCAACAAAATTGTCAAATGGTTATACCAGAGATAGGGGTAAAATCATTCTGTTCATGCGGAATCTCTCCGCATTAGAAGTGACGGCACTGAGATCACAAAATATTCCTCTGCTATAATTTTGCTTATTTTCGAAGCAATATTTCAGAATGGTTATTGTGCTCACACAACACTAGGAAGCTCTGCCAGTTTTCTCGCATTGCACCGGAAACTCTCCAAACCATAAAACTTCAGAGACCCTCGACATGAACCGCTCAGTAATGACAACGTTGCGTAAATACTCCATTCGAGCAGCCGTTCAGCGCAACATGTTGATGTTCACCACACTGAGACGAGTCTCAACTTTTTTCGTGGGCCAGCACGCCGCTCCGTAAATGGCGACTGGTCGGGCGACGGTTCTGTAGATCTTCGATTTCGAGTCGCTCTGGTGAATTCTCGTCGCACAGAACACCAGTCATTGAGTGCCATTCAGACCATTTCACTGTGGTTTGCTTCAGAAACCAGAATGCCGCACGTCATTCATATCCAAAATATGTACGTGAAGGTGATCGTGCGTGTAAGCTCAATTTCGCGAACCTTTTTAGAACCAGAGATTCGGAAGTCCTTCGCCTGGCTTCCGCCTGATTCCAAACATCGTAAGGCCATCAGACTAAGCTTGCACTTGTTGCTCGATTTAGTGTTGACTTCACAAGCGATCATAACGTCATCAGCACAAACATCCATACTACAGCTTTCCGAAGACAATACTCTCCATTTTGAAAACTTTTTCCTTGTAGGAACCACGGCAGGAGTGAACGCCGTGTCTCCTTACGCACTAAGGTTTTGGCAATTTCGTCGCACACTCGTTTGCACACGCTTCTTCCGCATTCTAAGATGGAGCTGCCAAAAGGGAGGAGCCCTTGTTTCTGAGCAGAGCTTCCTTTGTATATTTTGCTCTTTTCTTTTTACAGATCAGTTCCCAATCCCAACTGCATACGCTCTTCGCTCTTACACACCCATTCTATCACGGAGCCTGCCTTTGAAAGTTGACGGAATCGTCGTGACTTGCGCACGACCTCGAGCAAAGATGCTCCAAGGCCGCAGCGCAGCACTAGACCGAGCGTCGACTGGAAGACCCCTGGGTGTCTGCCGCCTTCAAATCGCCCGCGAAATTAATATTCAGCTTTGCATGATGCAATCACGCTGACTGGTTGCCTTCGCATTACGTCTTGCTTCGCTTCGGCTCTCATGAAGGACGGTTCGTTCTTGCTTCTTTGAAATCGTTAGCATAGGGCGGACCTCACATGGGCCAAAATATCCTCCTTTCGCATTATGATGTATGAATAGTAGTTCTTAACTTCATAATAGTAGCGAACTAGCCAGGGTTTCCCGATTAATAGTAGTAGTAGTAATTAATTAATAATAGTAGTATGTAGTTCTTTTAGTAGCAGTTAGTTAATACAAGGCGAGTTCATCTTTTTACGTAATTCATTTCCCATCGTATCAATATTAGTTTATTACTCATCGTAATGTACTTCAATTAGTCCATCTTTGCCTTGTCTAATAGTTTTTACAGGTATTTCTTGTTGTAGTATTGTGTTATGTGTACTTACTTATACCTTGGTCAATATGGAGCTCAGCAAGTACTTTGTTATGTCACATAAGTAACCTCGCGTTCGCATCCGCTCATATATCGCGTCACGCTTCTCACATACATCGCATATAACCCTGTCGAACATCAGACGGTCTACTTTCCACTCGATTCGCAGAACATCAGTGGCCCAGAAACATCAGGGTTTCTGTGCACGCGCAAGCACACAACTTGTTGGGGTCAGGGAAAAGGCCCTGCACATGAGCCCGCAGCAGGCACGCATCACAGAGCATTCTCGCGCACGCATTCCCTTCCGAGGTGTTGTGGGCACCCACTGGAATCCCACGTTTTGCCGGGTCCGTGGGCAGACCACCGATGCATCCGCTGGACCCCGTCCACGGGGGGCGACAGGAATCATTTGTAAAGTAGTGTAGTTCCCTATCTACTGTTTCCCACACCAGAGAATTCTTGTTGGGGTCATCTTCAAATTTTGCCAGAGCATGATCACTAATTATTCTACAGTCAGGTCATGATTCGTCATTGGTTGTAGCTCCACGCCTTCATCAATGCAGTCTCGCTTGTGCAGACGGCCTACACTACTCATGATTTTTGTCTGTGAACGTGAGTTCGGCGCTACCTCGACGCGAAACTTGCTGATCTTAGAGGTTGTTCAAAGAGAATCACTCACCCGTATCCTGTGCAGTTGGAAATCTTTGCAGTCTGGTGAGTACTCATCAACTCCGGGATAATCGGTTAGAGGAATGGCTGGTACGAGATAGTCTTCTGGTGGCGTCATACGGTAATTCAGCACCTATTTTCGTTTGTTTGCAGCAACCAGTGAAGCATGCTTGATAGCATTCAGAACTCACCTCGCACAATGCGTCCCTGTCAATGAACTTGGGAGTCATTGCAGCTCGAATTGTGTTGTTTGAGCAACCAACACATTCAACGCATTCTGAAATATTGGGTTGAGGAAAACAGGAAATCGAAGAAGTGGAAAGTCAAGGAAAACTTGAATGTGAATAGGGTTTATTGAAAGAAAAGTTTGAACAGTACCTCCGCTAAGATAGGCGTGCAGCTCTTCAGCAGCATAGTAGCAGCACTCCCCTGGTTTGAGAATCATATGATTCAGAATCAGTGGAGAAAACACACCAACGTCTCCCGGGAAATCAACGGACATCTTTTGAATCACTTTAACGGTAGCTTCGCTCAGACAACCACGCACTGAAAGAACAAATATTTTCAGAATTTTGAGTTTATGCCACCCGAATGCCATATCTCAGGGGGGGGGGGGCAAAAAAAGACATTTTGCCCTGTCGCACTTCGGCCTTTTTTCTTCGCAGAGATTGCCGTCGTTGACGGAAGTTCCTCAGCAAAATATTCCCTAAATGTCCCTCTATAAGTACACGCAGGCCCTCCTTCACTACCCTCACCGTCTTCAGAATATGACGTCATCTGTCACCGTCGTCGAGCTCAGGAGGCCTACAGTAACTGCTTCAGCCTGAAGCTCTTACATAATTTCTTGGATCGATTCAACGTGGGATAGTTTCCTAGGGACATTAGCTCTAACTATGCAAACCCCCTCGGAACCCGCCCTTTCGGAACCCGTCGTAACGGTACACGATCAGTCGAGAACCCCATTGAGCTCGACCAGAGCACCATGTTTCCGGGGCAAACTTTTCTGATGCCGTCCACGTAGATGGCCACTATGAAGATTTTCTTATGAAATGAAATGCGCTCTTCAATTCTAAGTTGGAGCACACGCTTTGAGCTGAGCAAAGTGTGATTAAATCCATTTGAGTCTGGAGACAAAATGTCTTTTTTTATTGCCCCCCCCTGTATTTTCATTTTTCGTACGTAATAATGGATGATTACATATTCAGTCGTGGAACGTACCCTTGAACCTGTCAGCTTACTCCGCCCCCACTCTCTTATTTCAGTGATTTCTATTCTACCTTCCATTTCTTCTTTTCACTGAGATTCCGGAATTCTACCCCAATCCCTTCATGTTCCTTCCTGAAGCTTTTCAATCCCGGACTCAAAATTGTTCAAATGCTCACCTCCATTATCAAGGCATTCAATCAGTTCATCGACGTACTCGCTAACGAGAGCCGGATGACGTCGAGTTTTCCATCATTTCCCTAAAACCAGTTGTCGTGTTTTGTTTTTGAGACATCAATGATGGAGAAGCGGATGACAAAGGAGTTTTTCAAGAAGTACCCGAAGCAGGCCGCCAACGCTTGTCGACATTTCAAAGAATGCGGATTCTTCTCTTTGCCCAAAACAATCCGCAGGTTCTCGCAATTATGACTGTCCATGACGTACCGTAATGGTGGAAAAGCTGAATGAGCGGAAAATTCAAGTGGAAATTATTCACCTTACTGAGCAGCTTCCTTCAGCAGGAAGTAGAAGTTACGCTTCAAAATCGCTATTGATTTTACGCGCGCAATGCACTGCTGTCGCACAAGGAATGATTGATATGAACATATTAACCCTATTTGTTTTATGGTAATAAATAGACTAAAGTTTGCACCTTCAATATTTGCAAGAATTTCGGCTGCTGGCCTGAATCCACATAATAGCTCAAACTGCGTGAGTGCATATGCGAGCTCTGGCTTGTGGTGTCGGTCTGGGTAGTGAATAGGATCACGCTCGTGTAACCGAACAGCCTGTTCCTGAAATAATGCTAACATAATAACCAAATAAAAATCATATAATATAATAAATTTCATTGAGTAGATTAAAGGCAGGTGATATGATAAATTGTGTGTTGGGGAGGGCAAATGAGCTCACCACAAAAAGAAATTTCGTATCCCCAAGGGAATGAAATGTGGCGCTTTCGTGGGCAAACGGCGCCCCATAGGGGTTGGTAGGGCCTATACATACATGGTTTGAGCAGGTCGATAGAAATAAAAGATTTGCAGGAATAGTTTGTCAGACTTTTCCAGAGGGGAACTAAAATTCTTCCCATTATCTGCTTGGCACTAATTCTTACCAGGTGAACCGTCCTTCGATCATTACGGATAATCGCTATGGAGACGGAAACATCACGAGTAATTCGGTGAAACTCCAGTTCGGGGGGGGGCACTCCATTTTTTCTCCAATACTCAAGATAAGGATTAGAGGGCTCACGACACGTAATCGACTCATTTAAAGTAGACTTCTGATAAGTATCGGTGTAATGTGGAAGAAACCCTGAGATGATTTCATATTTTCGCCTGTCTGGTCCAGGGAAACAGTCCTGGACCAGGAGAAAGGACACCTCCGCAAAGGGCTAAGGGTGCAGGAGCTCCAGGGTGGATCACCTGTGCAGAAAAGTGGATGGGATGTGGGCAGGTAGTGTGGAATGTAGGACATCCACCGGTCCTTATCAAAAGTACGCTCGAAATGAGTCGTTCACTTATTATCTTATCCGTAGTGTTCGATAGCCCAAAGAACTGCTCTCTAGTACTACGGATAAGATAGCAATGGAGTGGCCCCCCCGAACTGGAGTTTCACCCAGTACTTGCAAACGAGGCTTCTCGTTAAGCACAGTGCCAAAAGTTAAGGAACGGTCTTCCACCGTAAACAGGAAGGACCAACCTTATTAGGGTGTACTTGGAGACTGAGCGATCGAGCTATGGACATGACTTTCATGATGAAGGGCAGATGAATGTCTTCCTTCCAGTTGTTATTGCTCAGATAGCCGGCAGAATGACTTTTGGCGATGAACGATGAAAGGCGTGTGGCGGAATTTGAAAGCACCGCGGGACCATCGGGATGAGTGCCCATCCAGAGCTGAAATAGAGAATTCTCCTCGGTATTTCTGTGGATCCTCCACACAACAATCAGCTGCGACAGCCCCCCGCAACGATCTATATTTTCTAGGACGACACGTGGTCGCTGTTGTGGACGACAGTGCGCGGTTTGCAATTGGAAATCGATCTGTAGTACAGTTCGTTGTCGTAGAAAAACCTGTGTCGTTCTCAAAGATATTAAACCCCAGACGCGCTAAACCGATGGCAAAAATTTCACTGAGGTGAATCGCTGAGCCTACCCAAAAATTGTCGGTCACTCACCTCAGCGTAGGTCTCATCCTCGTCCACTTCGAAATTCTTGTGCCCGGCGGCGAACAGCCGCGCCACTTCGCTCTCGGTGCCTCGTTTCCCCCAGTTATACTTCTTCACGTGACACTCAAGCCGCTGCATCGCCGCCAAGGCTTACACAACTGAAAAAATGGAAAATGAGTAAATCAACCAAAAAAAAGTGCAAAAAAATCGCTCAGAGAAATATTCCAACGACAGATGGAAGAGGATCTCTAGATAGCGGTTCAAACAGATGAACCCGAAACAGTGATTGGTTCCGCTGATTTTGAGAGAAGTCGTTCCTGAATATGAGATTCCGCAAGAAATACTAGCCACCTCAGTCTATACCTAATACTGCCTTGGTTTTATAAAAAAAAAAAGGGGGGGGGGTGGGCGACATTTGCTACCGCAGGTAGGAATTTTAATTTCCGTAAATGATGGAAATCCTCTCCCATTGAATGGGACCTCTTCCTTGCATGGTCGTAAGCGGGTAAAGGGTTAAGCGTTGACCATATCTCTTCCCGGATGCGCCAAGCACCTTCCCTCCATTCGAAATCGCACTAGCTGTGAAGCAAGGCAGTGTAAAAATTTGCGCCTGGTCAGATGTCAGTCTACCGCCCTCGGAGAGAAAGAAGGCCTGGACGAGACTCCTCCCGTGAATGACTTCTGCACTATGCGCACAGCAAGTGGCGCCACTGCCCACTAGACCACTACCGCCCTTGTAGGTGGTATGTATCCCTACTAAATAATGCGCTAAGTCTGCATGTCTGTTTGGGAATGTGTGTCTGTTTGTCCGTCTTTCACGATTCGGTACTACCTGAAGAACCACCTACGGAGTCCAGGTCAAGCTCGGATGGGTGCGGCATAGGATCAGGAAGTACAAAACACTTGTCAGCTGGGCGGGGCTCCACCCACAGTGGGCGGTGCTGACGGCAAAAGTTTAGAAGACCCCGATGACCGGGAAAAAATGGTAAAGGGTGTTGGCCATTTTTGGGTCAGGATTGATAGAATTAGAAAGACCCGTCCACGGTGGACGGAGCATTCTCTAAATGGATGTTCAATAAAAATTCATAGTCGGCCAGAGGAAAGCTATGGGTGAGGGAAAGATAGGTTTGGAAGAGCAATATGTAAGGTGTCCGAACTGAGGGAAGCCAGTTCAGAGTAAGCAGTACTTAAGTGAGCAGTGTTTATTACGAATCCTCAAAGAGAAAGGAGTCTCAGAGGAACCGGGGACAAGTGCGAAGAGGTTAGAAAAGAAGGGAAGGTCAAATCTTAATTGCGGGCGTTTCCTGCATCTGAATGAGCTGAGCTATCTACGAAGCATTATAACTTGGTTCCAAGAAATCCTGGAAATCAGGAAACACGATTGTGGTTCCAACAAGCGATTGAGAGGTCAAATGTTCTGGTGGGTGGCACCGAGTTGGGCGGAGTTTGCCACAAATCTCCATAAAAAATCGTGTTGGCCTGTTTCAATACATTGTTGCCCGATGTGATTGACACTCGAATGTGAGCGCAGCCTTAAAGCTGATTTTCTTATTGAATGAAGAAGTGGAAAGAGTAGAGAGAGAGCTCGAGAAGTCTCGACAGTACCAATTGTCTAGCTGTTCAAATGATCGTCGCCCTTCAAATAAACCAGCAATCATATCATGAACACGACTTGATTGATTAAATGATCCGGTATGATTCACAGATCACCAACGTTGATGCAAAGAGCGAACTACAAACTACTTTCCCCCCCCCCCCCCCCCTCCCCCCTTCCGGAACGAATAGTTCTGTCACTTTAAGTAATTTTACCCTTTAAGAAAGTGCTTGCGTGAGATTTTTTAAAAGGCTGTTAGCTAGAAAGCTTGCTAGACAAAATTGATGGTAAAGTAGCGTGAATGGCATAGAAGAGGTAAAAGACGAAATAAAGGAGGGGTTTCAAGGAAATTCTATCAAACTTTCTCCTGAACAAGAAAAACAGCCTTTATGGAAGGCGCATTGCGCAAAATAGTGCCAGACTTCTGTCGATCCGTCATGAAATTAGAAAACCGCTGGCGAAACTGATAAAAAAAAAACAAAAGCAGGACGGCTATTGAAGACAAAACGATATCCTGGACGTTGTTTTGAAACAAGGGCTGAGATTCATCGACAAAAAAGAGCGGTTGGTGACGAAACACCTCCTGCAAACCACCGTAGTAATTTCCCCCAGCTGCGAATCGCTTAAATCCCAATGAAAATCAGAAAAGCTGAAGAAGAGGATGAAAAACAGTGGGTAGCTGAAGGTGTAGCGAATCGCATCCAATCGAATGAATTCAAATGGGCCTATCGTCCCGAAATATCTTTTATCAAGATACGTAAAGAATCGGTCGGAAATCCCGATCGAACTGGGTCACGCACCGACCGCACTGCAATGCAAGAGAACTACTCGCGGGAATTCAGTAATGTTCTTACAGCATTCACGAAACTTTAGCGCTAATCGATTTGTATGAGGCTGTTCTGCGGAAGAGTTACTGGTTAAGGTAACCCCAACTTTTTTGAGGGAAATTTGGTACATGACAGCTGTTCCTTGCTCTTGATGAACCTGACAATAGCAGTAGTGGGTGCTCTTCAGACCATACTCCAATCCTTCTATCAGGATGATAAGAATAGGATTACCATCTCCTTCGTTCTTGTAAAGGAGGGGGTGTACGGATGAGTGGAGTTGTGAAGCAGTAGCGCCTTATGTTTTTTGGTTACTTAGGCTTTTTAAAGGACCGCAGAACGTTGATATACGAAGTTATACGACACTACATTTAGCTATAAAATTCCTTATTCAAACTTGCACTTCAGAAAAACAAAACAAACAAGGCTAGCTTGAATCGAAGCAGTATTTGATTATCATGTCGACTTTCTTCACGGACAGAAAAAAAAAATGAAAAAAAGCATGATTTAGAGGGCTCGAACATTTCAGTCAACAGAGCAATAGCGTCGAAAATCATGGGGTCCTAGGGTCTCAGGACATCTGTCAACCGCGAGCCTTGGCGGTTCAGCGTTTTGTAGTGATGTCTGGGAGCTCTCACAAGTGCACACTATCAGCTCCTCTTTCTTTATCTTCTTCAAAAGGCTTAGTCCCAATAAGACACAAAGTGTGTGCTTTTCCAGCTACGCTCTCACCCTTTGGTTGACAGAAGCCTTGTAACCGGGGTCCTAGGGATGACGATGTTCCAATAGGGGCATATCCTTTTCGCTGATGCATACAACAAATTAATAGTATTATAGTTTAGGAAGGAGCGTTCAAGGCAAAGTCCATAGGAGTTTCAGTGAGAAAAGACCAAACAGAAGTAGATTATTTCAAGTCCTTTGGAGGTTTCAGTGAAGAGCACCAAACCGAATCATTGCATGCAATCTGAAGACCACGATTCCATCAACTTCACAAGGCATTCAAGAAGGATGAGCTATCGAGAAATCCTTTGTCGAGAGGCGGAGCTCGAGGAACGGGGCAGGGTTTATTCAACGAGAGAAGCTGAAAACTTCACATCTAATTTCGAACTATGCACCAAGAAGTTTTATACATTGCGAGGATTTGATCCACACAACATGCGCTTTGTTTTTATGCTAGTCACCATCGCCTCTGTTCTTTAGGAGAGTTTGCAAAGAAGCACATTTATTCAGACGGCTTTTGTTATTAGCAACCATTTAGCCACCTTTCCATGTACAAAATTTATCAAAAGATACTGAGTTGTGGTCAAAACACGTCGCTCTGGGAGAAATTTAAACCACACCTCTCGATTTTGTGATTCTGAGGATTTTTCGGCTACCTACTTTATTCAGAAAAAATTAAGGATTTCTACGAAGTACATGGCGTCAAACATTCATTATCTCGCTGGTCAATGTAATATTGCCTGATATTCCAAAAAAGTAGGGGAAATTGACGGCTTGATAAGAAGACCAGGGCTGCAAGAAGAGTCTTCTGTGCCTAATATACATATTCATTCCATTTCCAGATCTATCCACGCCGCCATAAATCAATCGCACGTGAAATTTGCAAAGATAGAGGATCGAAGACGGATACGGCACGAATATAACGGGTGTTTCCAGTTGCAAAGATCAGAGACGTTCAAGCAATGAGATCGACTCTAGCCGGGTTGATACAGCAACTTCCATTAGGGCGGGGGGGGGGCAAGAATCAAAAGTAAGGACGGAACAGAGGTGAAAATCCAAGGCTTACTGACGCCGTCATATGCCTTCCTCACTCAAAAGCCACCTCAGAAGCTTATTCTATTTTCAGAACAAGCAGCCGCTTATTGACGAAAAACACCGTGGACAAGTTTTAGCAACGACATCCCGGCTTTCGATTTTTATAAACTTTTTTGTTTGTTTTTTTTCCCTTCGGTCTCTTCATTATCTCCTCAAAGCGGCAACTCTTAGGCCGATGTCAGACTTTGCGAATCGCGCGATTCGCTAGCGTCCGCGGTCGCGTTGCGGTACCAGCCAATTGAGTGATTCACTGGCCGCGACGCGACCGCAGACGCTAGCGAATCGCGCGATTCGCAAAGTCTGACATCGGCCCTAACTAGAGAAATCCACGAACACAAGATGCGGTTTTGAACTTGATTTGCCAAAACTCATTGTACGAACTTCTGTGAAAGAATAAAAGAGTTGAACAACCGTTTGGGTCAACCTCCTCCAGGGTGCGCCACGCCAGTCACTTGTATACATTGTAATGTATCAGCGAAGCGGTAGCTATCATTACCACAGCCATGATGCGCGATACCGAGCTTACCCCAAATGGAAGATTTTCTTCTTCGGAGAAGGTGGATGCTCTTCACAGATCACGTCCCTTCAGCTCCCTGCGATCGTCAACCACGTGGTCATATACCCTCGCCTTCAAATGACCAGAAATTGTGCAATTGCAGAAATTGACGTGGCATTAACGTGGCATCGATTCAAGAACATCTTTGAGCACACGTGATGTCACCTTTTCATCGAGAATTTAGCCACGTGTGCCAATGCCACGTCAATTTCTGCAATTGCACAATTTCTGGTCATTTGAAGGCGAGGGTACCTCTACAATTTCGAGCAGTAACTAATGCGTGACGCACTTCGGAGGGGCTGTAGACTCCAAACCACTTATGCTCTTCGCAGAGACGTATGGTGAGGCTTAAGTAAGAAATCAAAACCAATGGACCTTGCCGTAAACACTCTTTCCTCACCCACTTCTAATCTGTTATAAGTACTAGCGAAGAGGATATGCCTTTACTGGAACTACCATCTTCCACTGGACTACATATAATAGAAAAAACCATCAAGGACTAATTCGCAGAATGAAAACAAAAAATGGCAAGCAGCAGCAGCTTGCAAGGGGCTGGGATCATATAAATGGCTAGACGCTAGAAGTAAATCCCATGTGACTTGAAGAAGAAAGATTGCTGATCGATTGAAGGTGACGAACTTTAAAGACACGGTTTTGCAGTGCGAATAGTGCAGCGCTGCTACAGATGGAAAGAAAGTGGATGATGGAAGGCGATCACTTAAGAAACGGATGCTGACAAAAGAAACTGGTTCGAGAGCGTAAGTACAAACGTCAAACTGTAGCCGATCGGCGGTTTTGTAGCTTTTTGTGTCTTGTGTGAGCGCTTAATGGACCGAAAGAAAATAAAATATGCCACCTCCGGTTTCTTGTTCGCCCCCGATGACGACAGGATGTTGGCTGGGCCCAGTTTCACCACAACAGGTGATGTAGAAATAGCTGACGGCAATGTTCTGAATGCGGGAGTGACTGTTTTCAAGCAGAGTTGACAACAAGGTTTGTCCCTTGAAACTTTATATGAATAGAAAAAATTAGAAAAAGTCTCAACCCAGTGGGCAGGAAAATGTTTTTTTTTTCAATTCCCCACAGGTATTCATGGTCCCGATCATGAATATGGCTTCACATATTTAGCGCTAACGCCAAATGGCTCCTGTAGAGCTACGAAAGCCTTATATGTAGGTTTACCACGAGACCGGTCTTTGGAAATTGTGGCATCACTCTGACACCAAATGGCCTGGCGCCATTTCTGTTCATTGATCCCTTCGGAAAGCGCTGGGTACTTGGTTGCCGCCAGTTATTGCAGAGTTATTTGGATGTGTATCTAGGAAATGCATGGTTAACAAGGTCTGGTGCTTGAGCAGTGAACGAATGAGATGTAATGGCCAGTGGAGCTGATAACCATAAGCACGATTCGGGATTGTCTCCCCGGATCGGAGCTCGCTCAGGTCCGCTAGACTGCCTTCTTTCTCGCATTAGCTTTAAACTGTAAACAGTCTTGGTCTTTATTCGGGAGAACAGAAGTACACTGTGGTGCAGAACCTAGAGGACGAACGTAAATTTTTTTCATCGACCCGTCGTTACTCGGCTGAGTATGATGGACTGCTGTGGAACTCTAACCTATACATAAGAAGAGCTGCTTACCACGTGCAGTAGAAAGCAATTCACAGGCAACCTGCAAACGGTCCTCCGAAGTTTATCCAATGGGTCAGCTACTTTCATCTCCCGTCCTTAAGTTTTGCACACCAGTGTACTTAAAGAAGGGACTTATACTTCTACCACCCTCTCAATTTATTGTGTGGGCAAAATTGCATTCAGGTGCCACTATGAATCTGAATGGGAGTGGAATGCATGGCGCTCACAAAGGGCAGATGAACGTCAAATGCTTCATCCTTATTCCTATAATGTTTATCCATTAACGATTAATAGCCTCGTTTATCCCTATAATGCTTATGATGTGGGCCAATATGTCCCTCAGAAGGTTTGGCTGAAACATTTCCGCCCCACTGCGGTTATAATAACGAAATAGTCCCATATATGGCCCGAAGAATCGGTCATTACGGAGGTCTTGGCCAGATCACCTCCAGAGCATCATCTCCGCTAAAATCATGACTGATGAACGAAAAATAGCCTAAGCTCGTTTAGGCGCTGGATGGTGACCACCGAAGAAGGAATGACGCATAGGTGTACGAGGAGAAAAGTCCGGTTACGAGAGTGCGGCGTGTGACAGTACAGAAAGTGAAAGGGCAGTTCTTCTCAATGGGCAGTAATGGTGCGATGCGACGTAACGAGTTTAAGAAGCTGGTGTAATTGATGAGCGTCACGCTCCAACAATTCAACCGCTTCGTTTATAAATGCGACTAGATGAAGCTGGAAACGGTAGTGGCAAGTAGCAGGTGACAGGTAGCAGCAGCAGGAACAGTCTTCTCCAGCAGTCATTGAATGGATCGGTCCGGGGGCACCGATGGGTTGATGATGGCTATCGCCGGCTATCGTCAACACGATCTAGGTTGACCGACACAGAGCGCCCCGTTTAACTCTCGCCATATCGAGGCGCTCGCGATTCGGGGACGTCGCCTTCATGACGCAAAAGTTCAGACACAGAAAGGATTCCATTCTTGTGTAAGGCGTCCTTCCTATTACAGCACACGAAATCAGGCTAGTTTTGAAGGTCTTTTTTTCAATACCATTTTTTCATTTTCATACCCCTGTAGGCCAACGTATTTAACCTTAGTAGCGCTATGAATTGCTTCGCTGAAACTTCCAAAAGGTCAGGTAGTCCCCGTCCCAAAGTGAATATAGTGGTGATCAGGACTATCACTAGGTCTGTAAGGAGACTTTCAGAGGAAAAAGAAAGACATTTTTGCCCTCAGCTTTCTCGAACTAGCTTTCTTTCTACCAAGAGCTCATCGTGATCTGTTCTCTACACAACTTAAATGGACCCAAATTCTACGTCACAGGCTGTTTTCCTGTCGGCAGTTCATATACGTCAGCCCCGGTACCGCGTGGACCGTTCCAGCATTCCAGCGCATTAGCGTCGTGGTGGACCGTCACCCATTTCTCGTTTCCGTAGAGAAATCGGGGCACGCTCTCACTATTGCCGCGGTAACCCCACAATCTCTCCTGATAATATCATTTCAAATCATCGATAGGTGAATTTCGGGACCACATGGTCATCGGGTCAAACATAGGGGTCGCCTAACAGAAAAATTTGAAATATTCAAAATAATTGACGGAGTTCCTACACTCCCTATTTCCTCTTAACGAAAGTGGGTGTTTGGTAGGTAGAAGTCAAAAGCACGGACCATAATCGTCGTCTTTACAAACTATTTTGGGCAGGGGTATTCAAGTGGTTTAGTGAAGGCTTATACTTGCACCTCTGAGAGCCGCGGATTCGATCACTGCCCTGGCAAGAACAAAGTCCTGCTGTGAGGATAGGTATATGAGGGCTACTGAACAGGACTCTCCGTTTACGCATCGCAATCCGGCTGTTTTGAAGTGACAAAAAAAGTTCTATCTGCGCTTTGAAGATACCATCGGATGGACTCTGAAAGGTGGTTACCTAAGCATAGAAGGTGATCTAAATGGCCACATAGTGGGAAAGAAGAGGTCTGAAAATCGTACTGTGACGATCGTGGACGGACACTGTAAAGCGTAGAAGGAGTGAAGGAATTTAGATACTTTCTGAGCAACCTAGCCGCTGACGGAAGTGTGGATCAAGCAGTGAAGGCACGTGTGGATCAAGCAATGAGGGCACACGTGGATCAACAGGAAGGAGTTCACTGGGATCCTCTGCGGTCAGGGGTGCTCCAGAACACTCAAAGGAAACATCTACTGAACATAGGGGAGGTCTGCAATGCCTTACAGTAGCGAGTGCTTAAACAAGTATCAGGAAAGCCAGCTTCACTAAACTGAAATGAGGATGCTGATCATTGGGCCTGCGGTGCTCAGAAAGGCGCAGACGTCAAGGCAGTAATGCAGAGCAGCTCTGTTGTCGATGCTAGAATAGACGGCTACAACGTCTGGGATGAATGGACAAGGATAAGGAGGGCCTTCCCACCATGCTATAAGAAACCGCGATGGACTTCAATCAACCGGGACTGCCCGCCGAGGCACTCTTCAACAAGTTGGAGAGACGTCATCAAAGAAACCGGAACCTCACTGACCAGCCGAGCATCACGCCGAAGAACGCCCTGGTAGAAACTGTGCCGGTCTGGCGCTAGGACAGGAACAAGCAGTTCGAACTGCTGTGTGGCAACAAGATTGCTTGGCCTGAAATATATTTCTTCCAATCAACGTTCCAAGTTTTCCGGACTTTTCGGCGGCGATGATGGCTTTTGATTACTGGTTTGTGTGCTTCAGTAGGCTAAGCATTGAACCCTCAAAAGGTCTCAATCCTTCCGATTTTCTGACGTTGAAGAAAAAATACCCCGAAAATCGCCGCGAAACCGCACCAGCGCTCCGGACGCAAGGCTTACTCGCAATGAACATTTGTAAACGCAGCTCTAAAAGCTCTGATATTGTGCAATGCTCTCCCTTTCACAGTACCCCCACAATTCCTAAGCGGAATATTTTGCGTACAAGGCGGTACGGTTAAAGCGATCGAAAAATTCTCCCAACAAGGTTGCCAGAGGAAAATGGCTGGAGCAGAGAACTGTATATTAACCTTCCTAGCCAAATTGTTCCCCGTCAAGGCGCCACGGTGTGGACTCGCGATTTCGTCATTATAGAGTTGTAAACTGATGTGAGTCTGAAAGACTGATGCAAATGGCTAGTGCTTTGTGACTGCAAATGCTTCCCATGCCGTAAGCGCCTATTCACGTTCCGTTGATCTGAGCAGTTGAAGAGCCCAGCGCGAACGGGGGCGAGCACCTGGCCCATGCAACCAGCGCAAGGGCTGCGTCATAATGATGAAAAACGTCCTTGTCGGTTGTTCAGCAGGGCAGACGAATGCGCAGCTCCGGCAGCTGTTTCTATGTAACCAAACCGACTGGGCGCTCCACTTTTCCTACATTCCCAACAGCATTGTAGTGTGTGCCTGGCTACAAGAAATGAGGCGAACATGTTCCATAATCTATTTTAAATGCAGAAGTCGGATTTGCTCACCCCTATGCGATGGTTGGGCCTTTCACTGGATGCCCGCTTTCGAAGGCGAGCTTTGAAAGCCGTGTCGAGAGTGCGTGCAGAGATGAGGAACTAGCCAAAAAACGCCGCGGGCGGCGCCGGGGACCACCACCCACAGCGCCCCAACCACACCACTCCCGCGCCAACCCCACCACCCCCCCCCCACCCTCCCCCCCACAGCAACAGAACGGCCCCAACCCGGGCCCCACCCCCCCCACGCCACCACAACACAGGGCGGGCGCGCAAGCGCGGAGCGGCGCCCACTCGACTGGCGGCCGCGCGGCCCGCCTCCTTGCCCGACCGGGCGCCACCCGGCACCCCCCCGCCCACCCGCGCCGGGACCCGGGCCGTGGCTCCGCGAGGACTCACAAATTGAACGCGATCATATCCTTATAGATTTCCGGCTCAATGCACACTCTCATAAGCGCTGGCCCTCTTCAACACTAACGCTAAACGGCTAGAGCGGACGTGACCGCGTCTACGCACCTGTAGACAGCGCGAGTTCATCCTTTTGCTCCCGCCCACCTGGGCATCAAGTCATCGTCCTAGCGACGGCGGGCGGCGGGGGGGAGGGAGTGGGCCGGCCGCTTCTCGACTAGTATGGCCCCCGTTCTCCGGCAACCCTCGGACCTGCTAAGGAAATTGCTCGCTTGGAGTAGCCTACCACCTCATGCTAAAAGACTTATACATTGAGCCCAACTGTATACCGCAACAACCGTCGTCCGGGAACATTAGCACGCCGTCTAGCGCTTTACAGAATTTTTTCACCCTCCATAGTAACTTTTTTATCGACTCCCCATTGATGCGATTCAATATTTTATCCCCCGATAACTGGGCGAAAGTAAATGGCAAGACCGGGAGGCCGGCCTTTCTTGCTACGTTTATTTGGCTCAGTTGGACATGATGTTTCGGCGAGCCCGGGTTCCGTCCGTGTAGTAACTGATACATGGAGATAAGCCTCAGCCTCACTCACACCTATCCAGGAGTCCGGGTTCCCCTGATCTGTAACCTTAGCACTCCTTATGTGGCTCTGAGGAATTTCTGCGGAACTCCAATAAACGTTGTGTACGAAGACAATACTAAGATTACCTTTTGTTGCTTTGATACACAATTTACCATATCTTTATATAATTTTCTTTTTAAATATAATAGGAACAAAAACAAACCATTAAATTACACAACAAGATCATTCAGCCGGGAAACAATCGGGAAACGAGTCACTAGTACACTTGCAATCGCTCCTCAAAGATCATTACGCATCAGCGACTACCACAGTTACTGATAATATTACCAAACAACAAAGACAAAAACCTAACCATAAGTAATATGAAAGTCAAGATCAACGAAATCCATCAAAACAACAGCTTTTTTCTAAATTCACGAATCAACAGTTGCCGTTTCCGCCTTCTTTTCTTCAAACGGGCTTTGCTTCTCGGCCTGTAAATAATGAGAGACCAGTGAATCCAATTCAATCTGGACAAAGCCCTTATAAGCAGGTCCCACGGCCACCTAGATGAGTTTATGACGCCTGAAAATTAAAGAAGAGGTGGACTTGTGCCAGAGCAAAAAGCCCGCAGAGCATGGGGCACAAGCGAGACGCAGACACCCCACTCACTGGATCGCGGCATCGCCAAAGTAATTTAAGCTTGCTGTATCAATGACACTTCACAAAGCCTCCATAAAGCAATGCCGAATTACAATAACGATACACCTCAGATCTTTGTGGACAACACTAATGTACTCACGGAAGGAACAAATCTACTTGGACACTCGTATAGCGTGCCTTTCGGAAATTTGAGAAGAGGTAACATTTCCTGGAATCATACCTTCGAATCATCAGAAATTTTCGAGAAAAGGTTTTTGTATCGCTTCTTGTCACGCTCTAGCTGTTCCTTCATCATTTGACGAACGACGAGGATCTGCTGAGCTGCTGCCTGCAAGACCACTTTGTTGAAATAATGAAGGAATAGAAACTCATAAAGACATTACGAAAGACGAATAAAGCTTACTTTGTTTTCGGGATCAACTTCCAATATTTTCTCATATATCTGTTTTGCCTCGTCGAAGTCTGAGAGAGCCGCTCGCGCTCCAGCTTTACGATAAAGGGCTTTCACGTTGATGGGTGAGAGCTCAAGGGCCTCAAAACATAGACTCATATCAGAAAATGCCGAGCTATGATAAATGAACTTACTTTATCACAATATTTGATGCAGTCCAAATTTTCACCCATTTTTGATGCTGTCAGTGCAAGATTCAAGTATGCGGCAAGCATCAGATCGTCGCGACTCTGAAATGCAGTGAATGGAAACTCACAAGAAAAAAGAAGCTACCCAACGTGAGCATGGAGAAATTCAACGACAACGTGTTTCCCATATCATGCGAATCCCTTGCTCTTTGATTAAAACCTTAGTAAGCACACCTGTGAGAGAAATTGGGCTCAAATACACTATACATATGAATATACAATGAAAACATCAGCAAAGTTAGCTTAGCTGTAAAATGAAGCCTATTGTTTAGTGACCAAACCCACATTCGTCATTACCCCTATTTGACTCAAATCGTAAGGATATATTGAATAGTTCAGCTCACAAAGCAATAATATAAATTTTGGCACAACTTGGAGGGGAATTTACGTTGAAACACCCATCTGTCAGCAAGCGCGCTCTCACGGTGGCACAGCGCAGCTTTAGTTTTAGATTAAAAAAGGTGCTAACTTAGTTGGGGGGGGGCCACGCGGCGGCGCGGCAGTCTGCTCACCTGGGCTCTCTCGAGCGAGACAGTGTAAACTCGAACATTCCAGCTTTTCACGCATGTCAAGTGACTGCCCCCACCCCCCTACACTCCCCCTGGCTCACGGATTTCCCGAATGCCAGGCGAGCGAAGTGCCGCGTCGCCGCGTGGTCCCCCCAACCCACTCAGCACCTCGAAAAAGGCCAGAGAAGACTGCCAAGAAGTAGGCCAACCAAAAGGCTTACATACTTGGGTACTAGCACACGTCGAAAATATACCTTCTTTTGATCAGGATCCATGCTCTTCTCAAATTCCAAAATATCTTCGATTCGCTTGTACTTATTATAAGCCAATTTGAGCTTGTTTTGCTTCAAGAAAGCTGTACCACGTTCCTTCGCTAGAGTAGCCTCTTCGATTTTCTTTTCCGCTGACATTTCCCAAAGGGCAGGCACCTGAACGCAGAATGTGGAACTGAAACGAAAAAGCTGGACAGGTTCAAGAAAATACCTTCTCGTAACTTTTCAGGAAAATAGTGAATTCAATAGTTGCATTTGGAGGTAAATTGTATTCTGGAGGAGGATTCGGCCCGTATGTGAATCTGTAAAAAGCAAATGAATCAAGTTAAACTGAAAGCACTGTTTAGTCACTTCAGAAGACTCATACCATACCTGGTTCCGCTTAAACGAATTGTAGATTTCTCTCCCCGGCAAAAACGGCGCAATGCTCGATCAACACCTTCAGGAAGTCCCACCTACAAAAACTGAAAGTTTTGACTGATAAAACAAAAAGTTGTAATTTTTGCTCTCAACGGAAGGAAACAACTAGTGAACCATTCCATCCATAACCGACAACTATCATATTTCGATGGTTGTCGTAGGTACCACGCTAGAAGGCATTGTTCTTAATTCACAACGAAATCTCCAATCCCTCAACTACATCTCCCTTAATAATATGCCATTCTCTCGAATCCATCAATCCATTCATAAAATGGTACATGAATTTAGAACAAACGCAAGGAAGAACAAGTATTTGTTACCTCTGAACCTTCTCCCAAAATAAATGTGACCTCTTTGTCGTAGAATACTCGCCCTTCATATGAGCCAACCGCATGAACTGAAAACAAAAACTTATTACATTTGAACCAGTTATCTTAACGCATGTCCGAGCCATTTTCCAGGTTCGAAAACACTTGTCTTTTCTAGTTCAATATCCATTTCTGCTTCTCCTTCGGCTCAAGTGTTGGCCAGTTTGAGTGACGATGAAAGAATCGCTGGTCCTGTCTCCGGCTCATTCAGTTGGACAGTCAAACCCGTAAAAGCAACATTTCACACTGACGTATCAAGTGCCGATGGGTACATAACAATCCGCCGCGCCAGTCACCACTACTAGATCCTACATGGAACTCTATGCGCACCTGTGAGGTAAAGCGTGGCAAGATTTTCCCACTACTTACAATGCTTCACAACCATCAAAGGGGGGGGGGGGAGGGGGAAGACGTGATGCGAAGCCACGAAGAATCTTCACGACACGCGTGCAAGTTCCACTGGCCTATCCTTCAAGTCAAACGAAAGTTTGATTCATAATGCCGTGATCGAGGTGGGAAGGCATAGCATACCTTCGACAGGACTTGTTTCATTCGGATTTGCCAATTTTTCTCCTTCGACAATAACTGAACGGGTGATTGTTCCATCACGATTTGGCGAAATGTCTTCGGCTTGCCAATCAACGAGTTCCACCTGCAGTTTGTATTTTACGTTAAAAACTATTTGCACCAGGCCACTTACTTAAATGACATTTAAGTAAGGGTACCTCAAAATTCAAGGTAGCGTTTGGCGGGATTTTCGGCATACTTCCACTTTCCCCATATCCATAGTCGGACCGAATCCTGAAGTCCGCTATTTCTCCTTTCTTCATTGTAGCCACGCCGATATCCCAGCCTTTAATGACCTAAAGTACACTGAATAAGATTTCAAAAAAAAGCCAAAAAAAAAACACAAATGGATAGATACCTGCTCGCGACCCAACAAAAATTCGAATTCGCTGCCTCTGTCACGACTCGAGTCGAATTTTTCACCACTCTCCAGCGTTCCCACATAATGCACCTATAACGACACATACCTTGCAGAAGAACTTTGCAAACGCGAAAACCCAGCCATGGTTTGGACACACCATCGCGTTCCCAGGTGATTGTCAGACTTCGCGATTGCAATCGCAACGTGCCCAGTCGCAGCGACCGGAGTGTGATGCTTTAGATGCGCAAATATCAAGGAACAGAGCACGGATCATCTAACTTTCTTTGGACTAGCCTGTACGCAACGATCGTCGAGTAAAGTAGGTGTAAGGCTCCGCGTTTGCTGTCACTATTCGCACATTTGCAACGGGCTGTCACAGTTGCACTTCAACTTGTTAATTAGTGTGGTACGTGTCATACTTAGAATCGCGATTGCAGCGATCAGTTAGCGTGGAAAAGTACGGCTGGTGTCAGAGTCGCGATTTTTGCGCGATTTGCGCGATTTTTGCGAAACCTGCGATGGGTCACAGGAGTTGGAGGTGCCCCGATGAATACTGCGAGGTGCTGTTTAATCCTGGAAATTGAAGGAAGACTGCCCGTGATTCTACTCGTTTAATGTTATGTCTATTATTCATTGAAATGCTCATTCGTTCAGGGACGGAACTGCATCTATTCTGAACTGACCATGAGGATGACCATGAGATCGCGCGGATCACAAAAATTGCAAGTGGCCCATTTGAACAATTGAAACACTGAATATGAAGCAAGTGGAAGAGAACACCTTGCAGTATTGAATGAGGCACTTGAGATTTCCGTGACCGTCGCGCAAATCGCGAAAATCGCGAAAATCGCGCAAAAAATCGCGGACTCTGACACCAGCCTTACGGTCGCGGTTGTAATTCGCCGTCGCGACTGTGCGGCCGTGACAGCAAACGTAGTCCTGCGATGGTCGACGGACTACTTGAACTCAGCCCTTTAAACCTCCTCTGCGATCTCTCGCAGGTCCCTCTGCTTTCCAGGGCTTAGTCTAGGGCATTCACCCGTTCTCTACTCGTCACCTGCGATCGCATGATCGACAAGAATCTACAATCGAATCCACACTTGAACTGCAAAGGAGATGCAAGGCAATCGCAAACTATAGTCGCACCCTAATATGGTGATGATTTTATTGTAGTGACAGTCCACCTGACCGCCACCCGGTCATCAATGACACCGGTATTCTTGGCAAAATATTGTTTAATGCTCTTCCAAGGGTGCGGTCATACTTTGCGATTATTCTATTCGATGCACTCCAATAGTGGAGTAAATAGGTTATTGTTTGGTAATTGGATGAATCCGCAAGTTTCCATACTCGAATTGGCATAACGAAAGTGCAAAGAAGTAGAAAGTATCATCACAGCCTAAAAAGTACCTTAACGTTAGTTCCAGGAGTTGGCTTCGCTGTTCCGGTTCCTTCTTTCTTGATTGTTTTCAGAACACCACCATCCTACAAAAGAGAACTCACTACTCAAATTCACTTGAGTATTCACGGTAAAGAACAATTCGGAAAACGCATGTAATGATCCTCTGAAATGAAAATAACTCACCTTTTTCAGGGTAATATCAATGGGTTCAACAGCAGCCATAGCAGAAGAATCAAATGAGAAACCTGCATTCAGAAAGCGAACAATCTTTTTTTCAAATGAAAACGCGCTCAATAAATCGTATTTGCCAACAAATAACAATTCAGAAGTCTTATGCAGAAATACTCATCAAAGCCGAAGGAGAGAAAGAATGGCAACTGCTGTCCTCTCAAAAAGGAAGTGAAGAACTAATCCTTGACTTCGATGTAAGGGTATAAACCGTACTACACGTCGATTTCCTAATTCTACTCCCCATCACTGTATCACCTGTATCACCTGTCGTCCCGTTGATCGTCGATTTGCTCGAGCGGGCGCCAGCAACGTCTCCATTCGTCCCTGTCGCGTGCTAGAGTGGTCCAGTGGATCCTCCTCGCTCGAGGGACACGAAGTCCGTTCATTCCTTTCGTTCAGAGCTTTCGTGAAGAAGTCTGACCATCGGGCCGGCGGTCGTCCAGGTGTTCGTTTGACGTCCCGAGGGATCCAGTCGGTAACCGCTCTGGTCCAACGGTCATCGCAAAATCGCATGACGTGTCCGGCCCACCTTATCTTCGATTCCTTGGCGAAAACGGCAGCGTCCCTGATCTTCGATCGTTGGCGTAGTTCCGAACTCCGGATTCCCCTCTGCACTTGCGTGTATAGGGTTACTCCTAGCATCGTCCTCTCGACAGCGCGTTGGATAACGCTGACCGCAGGGTGTGGGTACTTAGGACAGAACGCGACTTTTTCGCTCTTCGCAACGCGACATCGCGCGGCAGGCTGGCGCACCCGCAGCGAAAACAACTACGGTATGGAAGAACGCGCGATTGGAGCAGCTTTTTTTGCATGCGTGAATTTGTAAGTTTCTGATTCCTTACTTGCCCGCGCTCACACCCATTGTATTGATAAATGCGGTGAATCACTAATTCTGTCTCATTATTGAAAACGTTTTGTGACTTACACGATTCCGGGCGATGCCACAAATGGTGTTTTACGAATTATCGGTGAACGAGGGTTAATAGTGTCGCTTGTGCTTGCATTTTGTGGGTTCATATTGTTGTATAGACATCTGCATAAGGGTATAACATCTTTTACGGAACGCTTCTGTCCTCATCACGGATATGATACTCATTTTTGACGCTGGCGCCATTTGGGGCCGGGTGGCGCCACAACTGATTCCCACTAAATTCGCTGTAAACTTCTGTATAGGGGTTATTCGGGGTCCTGATTTGTTGTTAGCGCTATTCGGCGCCTGCTTCCTGCTCGTCTGCGCCCTCGCACTAATTAGATCGCAATAGGACTAAGCCTTTGAGTAGTGTAGGGCTCCAAAGTGGGTAGGCCATTCCCCTGTGGTCTGACACACTCCAACTTTTGCCACACGGTGCGTGGTTTACCCACTCCGGAGTTTCACTCCCCTCCCCTAAGCTTAGTCGTAGGCGCTGTAGGTGAGAAAGCTTAGAAAGCAGAAAGTATGCGTTAAACAGCACGAATGTGAAAAATGAGTGTCATATTCATGATCAGGGCCCCAAATAACCCCTATGCAGAAGTTTACAGTCGTCTCATCAAACGTCCATCAACCATTCCTCTTCCAGGTTCTCCAGAAGCTCTACCATCCATCTCTGCAAAAATAACCTACCTCCCTCTTCACTGCTAGTTAGCGGTCCACTTCTGGTTACCATTTCCTCGTTCATTATCAAATCCATGGCTATTAAGCTTCAAACTCCTTGTCGCAATCAAAGCCGACACAAATATCGCGCTCCAATCGCGCGTTCTTATATACCGTAGTTGTTTTCGCTACGGGTGCGCCAGCCTGCCGCGCGATGTCGCGTTGCGAAGAGCGAAAAAGTCGCGTTCTGTCCTAAGTACCCACCCCTGACCGCATGCTCGTCCTGCCTGCGCAGAGTCCAAGTCTCTGAGGCGTAGGTTAGGGCAGGAAGGACAGCGGAATCGAAGAGGTGGGCACGGAGCCGGATGTTCTTCGTCTTCTTCACTACTCCCTCGATGTTCTTGTACGCTCCCCAAGCCGCTCGTTTCCTCCTGCTCAGCTCTGGAGCTAGATCGTTCATCATATTGATTTCCCGACCTAGGTACACGTAGCTGGAGCATTCGGTGATGTTCGTTCCGTTGAGCGTGAATGGGGCATCAGGAAAATCCGTTTCTCATAAACATCTTATCTTTTCAACGGGATCTACTAATCTTCCAGGCTCTCCATCGTCTAATCTCCTTTAAACATGTGCATAATCTTTTGCGCAAATCTCCTGAGCTCTCGGTTTTCCTGTTCTCGGTGCCAAATCCAACAACCCTATTCACTATCCAATGACCCACTAATCTCCCAAATGGTGGAAATATGAGTACGACCTTCTGGCTAGGTCATACTTTTCGACCGCGCGATTGCAAACGCTGAGATGCTCGTCAGACGTTTGAAGGGCAATCTGATGACGTGGCCATGTGTCATCTTTGTTGGCTCCTTCGCTTTCACCTTCCTTTATTTTTTTGCAAAAACAGTTTTTTTTTTAGGGGCAATCGATTAAACAGCGGTGCTATTTTTGAAGAAGAATGTCGTGTTTCTGGCTACACGAAACCGGGCCCTCGTTCTGAAATCAGATTTTGTAGTATTTCCTATGCATCAACAAAGAGAAGCGCAATAAAAAGGTCGCAACAGATACAAATTAACTAGCGTTACAAAATGAGGAGCCAGCGAACAAATCAGGAGTGAACCAAAAACGATGAGTGAGGCAGTGTAAAGTAAGCAAGTGTTAAGCAGTGTAACAATGATGACAACAACCCAAGTGACCTAATAACAACCGCGCACGCGGAGCAGGTCAACACGCGTGGCAGTCTTCGCGTGCGGCGACGGTCGTGCGATTCGCGCGTCGGCAAGACTCAAGCGATCGATGCGTATCAATCCAAACACTCAAACTGAAGCCGAACCGAACTGAAAGCATGACCTGACCCTAATTGGTGGGTTCTGTGAGGAGCACTTTGAATTGATGAATTGAACTACTGAAGTGGAACTTCTCTGCTTCATCGCACTAGATGTCGTATCATGAATAAATAGGCTGGATAACTTTGAAGGTCACTTTCTCCTAGAACTTCAACTTTTCGTGAAATTCTTCGAAATAAAATGACATTCACGAGAAGCTCCAGCATTGGGGGTAGACGACCGAGATTTCCCCAAGCGAGCACATGCGTACACTTTCTTCAACGCCAAATTGCAACTAGCACTAACACCATTAGAGATATGGCTTGTGCTGTGGCAGAGCTACCGCAGTGTGAGCAGTCCCACCCCCCACTGGAACCCTGAAAACCTTCCCAACAAAACGCCGCTTTGTCTCGGTTTTGAGCTCTCAGGCTCTCACTATATGCTATCCTATCCAAAAAGTCAACGACTTCATCGTGGACGTAGAGAATCGAGGGACAAAGTCATATTAATCCGTCTCACAAACCCAACGAGCAGTTGGACCAAAACCGACGGGAACGGGAAACTCCTTTTCCACCATTGAAGAACAATGACTTTCACCATGTCTATACCTTACAAAATGACTCAACCAATAGATTTGATAAGAAAACATGAAATTTAAGCCACAAACTAAGTGAAGCACGCCAGCTGTACATGACTGGCCATATCCGTCGCCGTCGAATATTCTGGAAATTCTGCGTCGACGCGTTGTCTCGCAAATATGGTCTGTAATTACACACCAAACCACTGGCACGTCATACTTTTTGGTTCGCAGGCGTTGTGTAATGTGAGCGACCAACTCTGTTCTCTTTTTCTATTAGCGAGTTTTTCTTAAATAGGAACGAGGTAGTGTAATAAGTAATTAGTTAAAGGATTTGAAAAGTGCAGAATAGCTTTAGATCCGTGGCAAAATTAGTGTTTTGGTTGATAGAAGCAATGTGTGTTAAATCATAGCTTCACATATTGTCAATTGCCGTTTGGTTGTTTGTTTGTTTTGTGCCTCGGTACCGTGTTCTTCCACTGTATAAGAAGCCCATTCTGATTGCTATGAAGACAAGAATTTGTTATGTGATACACTTGTGGTTTAGAATGGCCGATGAGCATTACATGAGCGAAAACGGAGTTGGAAACAACCCATCTTATCATGACTACCATATTCAACAGCAACAGCAACAACAGTTTCAACAGCAGCAGCAGCAGCAAGCAACAACAACAACAAACAAAGGAATGTACAAATGAATCGTCCTGTGCTACAAAATGAACGTCGGTCTCCATTGTGAGGTGTGTGGGAAAATTTTGATGATTTTAATGTTGTTTTCAAATTTACTCGTTGCTTAACCCACATTTCGACATAGTGGGTGTGTGTATGAAGCATAGCATCGAGTTGGTGGAGCCCAAGTATTATTCCTGTGAAATATGCACAGTTTTTTATTGAAGAGGTCATTTAAGTTTCTGTGCACGTATGCACAAAACAGTCACCGACTTTTCATGATGGCGCCTTTATTTGGGTTTCTGGCCATATCTGAATGAGGAGTTAGTGAACGAACGTTCCCCTTAGTTCCAATAAGTTGTTGAAAAGAGTTTCGCTTGCTAGCCTTCAATATTATAGGGAAGTTATTACCTTATATTCCATACTTTTTGAGCAGTACTTTTTCGCAGCGAGTAATTCTTTCTTCATGTGTTGTATAACTGACCGAAATAGCTAGCATTCTGGTCATCATGCGAGGAAAATGAAATCTATCCTAGAAGGACTATTAGTCCGCCTTCTCCACATACTTGCAAGGTACCATACTTGCTCGTCCAGGATCGGATTTTTCTTACAATATTGAATAAGGTATATTCAAGTGAATCAGTAGGCTTGGTGTCAGAGTCCGCGTTCCGTCGCAGCTTTCGCTGATTTTCGCGATTTGCGCGATTCACGCGATTTTCCCGATTTGCGTGAAACCTGCCAAAATCGCAAATGTCCCATTTGAACATTTGAAACACTTAATATGAAATAAGTGGAATCATGAGCAGTTGTCATTCAGCATCACTATCAAGCAGAATTGGCGGCAGGATTGGAGAACACCTTGTAGTATTTGATCGGCGCACTTGTGATTTCCGTGACCCGTCGCGTGAATCGCGTGAATAACGAAAATCGCGAAAATCAGCGAAGCCTGCGACGGATCGCGGACTCTGACACCAGCCTTGGTCAGACCCGTAGACGTTAAGGAAACTAGATTACGAAATTCACTGGGATAATATTTCGGCTATTTTGATTTCGACAGAACCTCAGCAAGTCAAAAACAAGTGTAGGCTGCCCTCTCAAACGCCTGTGAGCAGTCTGCGACCATCAATAGGAACGCCTTTTACATTTTTTGAGTTCAGATCCGGTCTTTACAGAGATGATATCCAACGACCTTTGTCGACAATGCAACAAAATCTGCTGCAAGGAATAACACAGGTAATAAATGCCTTTTGTAATCTTTGTTAATTTGTTTACTTGAGCAGGCAGACGTAGAAACTACAACCGTCATCGAATACATACAGTCGATATCCGAAAGTTGGGGTAGGTGTGGCACCGGAAGTGACGTGCACTTGATAGAAGTTGCGTGGATAAGCTGTTTCCAGCATGCTTTGCTGATATCCAGCGATGTATGCTGGCAACAGCTTATCCACGCAACTTCTATCAAGTGCACGTCACTTCCGGTGCCACACCTACCCCAACTATCGGATATCGAGTATACAATCAAACAATCCGCATTATCACTAACTTTAGTTTATAGCTATTTGCTATAGCAAACTTGCTCCCACGCCTAGTTGAGACCATTCCCAGCAGGGTGAATAACGGTCGAGGAAATCCTCGACAGGGGGTCGTATTTGCTCCGATGAGAGTTGGGAGGGGGTCGTAATCAAAAGGTTCATCAACGGACACAACGGTGCTGCTGCCACTTATTTGCTGTCATCATTAGTTTCACAAGTGTTGTACTTAGCCTAATGCAAATAACATCTTACGAAGTTTTCGTTGGTTCGGTTCGAAAATTTCCTTGTCATTTCCTCGACGCAGATTTCTCGCGAACTAGAAAGCGATCGAAACAACTGGAGCACCTATCAGAAAGCGTAAATCTTCTACTTTACAACGCTTTCCTCCGATTTTCAAAGCATTGCCAATGAAGACAGCTACTGCCTTCCAAAGAGTGGGAACTCGCATGTAAATTTCAATTTCCTCGACAATTTCTCGACGTTCTCCCACTCTCGAGAATAGGCGTGCTTAGAAAAACGCTCAGCACAATTTAGAAACTAGAAGTCTTGTGCATTCAAAAGCTGCCTTCACTTTCTGAAATGGTTATCAATGAAGAAAGTTATAGTCCTTTAAATAGGGGGTACATTTGACGATTTTTCCAACTAGCGCGCTCTAGGCACAGCGCGCGACGCGATCGCGGGTAGTTAGCGCCGCTATACTGGAGCGCGAGACTGTTCAACTGTGTAGGGGCAGTACCTCCTTCAATGTTCTACTTTCCGGCCAATGTGGCAAAGGTTAAATGTCTTTAAAGGAAAGAAGGAGAACCTAATCTGAGCAGAATTGAATCTAGCATTTGGATCAAGCCGCATTTGCGTGCAGCAGGCGCTGCGTCCCTCTCGCACATCTGAAACTAGCATTTTTTGATATGAAACCGGATGTGCAGAGGACAAAAAGGGGTCGTATCAGAGTCCATGTTTTGGAGGGGGGTCGTAAAGAGGCGGTTATTTCCTCGACACGATTTTCACCCTGTTCCCAGCTCAAACAACTCCTGTTGTTGAAAGGTTTAATGAGATCTCTTGTTTTTCTTCTAAAGCGTGTTTCATTTTGAGATTTCGGAGTTGTATCTCTCGATTTTGTGTGATATCATGTGCGCATTATAATAGTTGCGACTCTAGACTTCCCCAATTAGAAAGACCGTAATATGGTATCTGAGATGGTTTTTCGTTCAGGACCCACCGAACATTAACATGCGCGATTTCATCAATGAATTGGAAGACTATGTGCCTACAATCCCTGACTCGGTCACCCTACATTTTATGCGATCCTGTGGTTGTGATTGTTCTGATCCTCGAATCGTAAGGTAAGTGATCTCAAATGTTATTTCTTTGTAATGGAGGCATTATAGATTTCGGCTTCAGGTTGATAGCGTTGGCGACTCAAAAGTACGTCTCCGACATAATTCTTGACGCTATGCAACAGGTAAGTCGAATACAATCCGAGCGCTGCTTTTGAATTGCGCAGATTTCAAGCTCTCTCGCCCGTTTCTGTCATAGGCTTCATTGTACTGGTATTCAAGGCGGGGAAAAGGGGAGTACTGCGGGCTAAACGGCTATAGATAACTTTGTTTACTTGATCCATTGGCTGAGTTAATCCATTTCCGATTCTCAGAAAGTCACTGTTTCTTCTCATTGTACTGGCCAAATTTGTAGGTTACGAATTTTGAATTGTTTGCGAGCTTGATTAATCGAAGTTGTTGATGCAGCCAGATTAAACAATCTCATAGGGTCTGTTCCGTATTATCACCAACCTCTGCTCGCACCCCTAAATGCTGTCAGTGTCACGCGAGCCACAATATGCGCTTTTGTAAGAGATTTTTGTGAGGCATGAGTCCTAATTTCATGACGCGTCTTACCAAATGCTTCAGTTAGTTTTTTCTACTTGTGCAAAAGAGAATTTTTCCAGGCACGAATGAAAGGGCTTGGACAAACGAAGAAAGGTACTAAAGAAACCAGGTACTGTCTGACAAACGATGTTCTTGAACCAGTTTTGAAAGAGTATGGAATAGATTTCATTTTGCCCCCATACATGCATTAGGAGTAGCCGGTGTTAGAATGCATTGTTAATAGAAGTATTCACTCTTTCATGGTGTCCTATTTTTCTTATGCTTTGGTGTTTTCGGTTTTGTATAGTCACCTTTTGTTTTTGTATGGACCGATGTGGCATCTTTGTCTGGAAAAACTGTATGTATTCCTCATCTTCATCTTTCTTGTACAGTTATTGCGTAATAAATTTTATAACTTCGGTCCTGTTTGGATTATACCACGGCTGGTCCACATATTTATGTCTCATTCACAGGTCATTAGTTTTTATTCCATTTACTCTATTGCACTGGTTGCAGAGTCTCGTCAGGTAGAATTCTATGCAAGTTGACGAAGTCTTAGAGTTTCTCGGCTTCAAGTATGTTTCCATTGCGATTGATGGTTCGTCGAAATGTCTTTCTTGCGTCTAGTGGAGATTCGCATTGTGGTAGACCTATGGTTGACCTTTGACCTTAGGTAGGGTCGAAGTCTGCTCACCATTTTCCTCACATAGTCTTTGATTCAAGAACTCTACTAATTTAGATACGTTTTTGAAGACATGGAAAATTTGCGACGTGCTTTAGAAGAACGCCGTAGTGATGTTAGCATCTCGGAGGTGAAGGAAAAATACGATGCATGGTGGACAAAATATCAGAATTGGAAGGAAGCCAATGGATTATCAAAGGTCTGAGTTTAGTGGGTTCACTGAACAAAAAGAATCGTTTGCGTTTATTTGGAATTCTGCCTTCGGTCATGTCCTAACTCAACTGTTCTTTTCG
>MU868679.1:34177-45322 GCA_036418205.1 Ostertagia ostertagi | reverse complement strand
TTGCACTTCAACTTGTTAATGAGTGTGGTACGTGTCATACTTAGAATCGCGATTGCAGCGATCAGTTAGCGTGGAAAAGTACGGTCGCGGTTGTAATTCGCCGTCGCGACTGTGCAGCCGTGACAGCAAACGTAGTCCTGCGATGGTCGACGGACTACTTGAACTCAGCCCTTTAAACCTCCTCTGCGATCTCTCGCAGGTCCCTCTGCTTTCCAAGGCTTCAGTCCAAGGGTATTCACCCGTTCTCTAACTCGTCACCTGCGATCGCATGATCGACAAGAATCTACAATCGAATCCACACTTGAACTGCAAAGGAGATGCAAGGCAATCGCAAACTATAGTCGCACCCTAATATGGTGATGATTTTAATTGTAGTGACAGTCCACCTGACCGCCACTCGGTCATCAATGACACCGGTATTCTTGGCAAAATATTGTTTAATGCTCTTCCAAGGGTGCGGTCATACTTGCGATTTTTCTATCCGATGCAGTCCAATAGTGGAGTAAATAGGTATCGACCGGTAATCGGACGGTCGCACATTTCCATACTCGAATTGCACACGAAGTGCAAAGTCAGTGCAGTTTTTATTAGCAAAGTATCACCAAAGCCTAAAATGTACCTTAACGTTAGTTCCAGGAGTAGGCTTCGCTGTTCCGGTTCCTTCTTTCTTGATTGTTTTCAGAACACCACCATCCTACAAAAGAGAAACTCACTACTCAAATTCACTTGAGTATTCACGGTAAAGAACAATTCGGAAAACGCATGTAATGATTCTCTGAAATGAAAATAACTCACCTTTTTCAGGGTAATATCAATGGGTTCAACAGGCAGCCATAGCAGAACAATCAAATGAGAAACCAGCATTCATTCAATTTTCAATTTATTACATGTTCTTCACATGTGTTAAACAAACAATGAAAAAGGAGAATACAAAACAAAACTTGAAAAATTAAGACATAACAGCAATAAAACGGAACAGAAGAAGGAGGTAATATGTTATAAGCAACAAAACTTATTTGCCCTGATTCAGATAGAGAGATACCGCTTTTTTGAATTGACAGAAAGAAGCTGGAACGGGGAGGCCCTTACTCATTTTCAGAAAGCGAACAATCTTTTTTTTTCAAATGAAAACGCGCTCAATAAATCGTATTTGCCGACAAATAACAATTCAGAAGTCTTATGCAGAAATACTCATCAAAGCCGAAGGAGAGAAAGAATGGCAACTGCTGTCCTCTCAAAAAGGAAGTGAAGAACTAATCCTTGACTTCGATGTAAGGGTATAAACCGATTTGACTGAAGACGTCGATTTCCTAATCTTCTACTCCCCAGATCAATATATCTAATCTTTTCAACGGGATCTACTAATCTTCCAGGCTCCCAGTCTAATCTCCTTAACAGCATGTGCCTAATCTTCTGAGCAAAATCTCCTGAGCTCCCGGTTTTCTATTCTCCCAATCCAACATACCTTATTCACTATCCAATGACCCACTAATCTCCCAAATGGTGGAAATATGAGTGCGACCTTCTGGCTGGGTCATACTTTTCGACCGCGCGATTGCAAACGCTGAGATGCCCGTCAGACTCGGCGATTGCGCAATGCGCCCGTCAAGGCATCTGATGAAGCGTTGGAAAGGCGGCGCGGTTCTGGCCTTGTGCCATCTTTATTGGCTCCTTCGCCGTCACCTTTCTTCATTTTTTTGCAAAAAAGTTAGGAGCAATCAGTTAAACAGCGGTAGCAGATTTTCAGAAGCGAAGTAGAATGTCGTATTTGTACTCGAAACCAGGCCCTCTTCTGACATCAGATTTGGCAGTATTTCCTATGCATCAACGAAGAGAAGCGCAATAAAAAGGCCCTAACAGATACAATTCTAACTAGCGTTACAAAATGAGGAGCAGCGAACAAATCAGGAGTGAACCAAAAACGATGAATGAGCAAACGTAAATGATGACAACAACCGAGTGACCTAATAACAACCGCGACGCGAACCACACGCGTGCAGCGTTCGCCATCCGGCGGTCGTGCGATCGCGCGACCGCAAGATCCAAGCGATCGATGCGTATCTATTCAACACTCGAACTGAAGCCGAACTGAAAGTATGACCCGACCCTAAGGTGGGTGCAGTGAGGAGCACTTTGGAATTGATGAACTACTGCAGTGGAACTTCTCTGCTTCATCGCACTAGATGGCTCCCCCCATCTTTCTTCTACGATTTGGGTGCGGCAGAACCTGTATTCTACTTGAATTGCGATACGTAATGTAACGTCGAATACTCAGGTAAGCTGATTGTGCATACTCGGCCGGGTTTGCCGCGGCCGTGCCCCAAATCGTGAAGAAAGTGGGGGAGCCGCACTAGATGTTGTATCAATGAATAATGGGCTGGATAACCTTGAAGGTCACATTCTCTGAATATTTACTCAAATTTTCATGAATTTTCGAGATAATATTGACTATTTATCGAGAAGTTCCTAGCAGTGGGGCGTGATACTGACGTAATTTTCAAATCGAACATTGAACTACTTCTTAACGGCTATTCACAACTATTAAATTTCGGCACTATTCAACTATTACGACCCCAAAAACTCAAAATTTTATTTTTCGTCGAAACTTCGCCTATAGGGGTAATTCGGTGCCCTGATCACGAAAATGAGGTTCATTTTTGGCGCTGGCGCCATTTGCGCCAATTTGGCGCCAAGGGTGTTTTCACCAAATTCGCTGTAAACTTGCACATAGGGGTTATTTGAGTCTTTCTGGATTCCAACATCGATATACTTTTAAGTTTTTTGGCGCTGGCGCCAATTGCGCCGTTTGGCGCCAATTGGCGCCAAGGGTGTTTTCACCAAATTCGCTGTAAACTTGTGAATAGGGGTTATCGAGGCTCCTGATCACGAATATGACCTTAGTTTTGGCTCAATTTCTCTAGGTGACGCTCGAAATAGATGTCATCTAGGCGCTCATCCAGTAAGGGGGGCATCAAGTGGCTGCCCTCACCCCCCACCCCCTAGACTGCCTACACTCCCCCTGGCACACAGGTTTCTCGCAGTACGGGACCCCGTGAGCCAGGGGGAGTGAAGCAGTTCATAGGCGGTTGTGGTGGGCGCGCGTCCGGCGCCCTGCCGTGGTCATTGTTCGTCCCTTCTTTTTTTCTTTGTGTTGGTTTTGTTTTTTGGTGGTTGTGTTGTTTTTTGTTTGCCGTTTTCTGCCCGCGCCCCGCCCGCGCATCTTCTCGCTTCTTTTTCTGGACGGCATGCCATTTTTGCATCCCTACCTCCTTCTTACTGCTATGAGCTCAGCCTTCTTAATGACATCTATTTCGAGCCTCACCTAGAGAAATTGAGCCAAAACTAAGGTCATATTCGTGATCAGGAGCCTCGATAACCCCTATTCACAAGTTTACAGCGAATTTGGTGAAAACACCCTTGGCGCCAAATTGGCGCCAATTGGCGCCAAATGGCGCCAGCGCCAAAAATGAACTTTATTTTTCGTTCATCAGGACACCGAATTACCCCATATAGGCGAAGTTTCGACGAAAAATAAATATTGAGGTTTTCTGGGTTGCGCAATTAGTTTGAATTTTTAGTGCAATAGTGCTTCTCGGTTAAGATGTACCGCTTAGTGTGTGGCGTCCTATCCACCAATTGGAACTTTGAAACCTTTCCACGCTTTTGATCTTATGTTTTTGACTTCTTCAGTGCTCTCACTAAATGCAATATCCTATCGAAAAAGTCAGCACTATCGGTAGACTTTAAGAATGAGAGACAAAAAGACCACATCCAAAATTGTTACAAATATTACGTCTCACGAAACTCACACGAGCAGCTTGAGAATTCCTATTCCCCATATAAACAATGACTTTCACCATGTCTACCTCACGAAAAATGACTCAACCAATAGATTCATAAGAAAACATGAAATTTTCGCTACAAACTAAGAGAAGCACGCCAGCTGTACATGACTGGCCATATCCGTCGCCGTCGAATATTCTGGAAATTCTGCGTCGACGCGTTGTCTCGCAAATATGGTCTGTAATTACACACCAAACCACTGGCACGTCATACTTTTTGGTTCGCAGGCGTTGTGGTAATGTGAGCGACCAACTCTGTTCTCTTTTTCTATTAGCGAGTTTTTTTTAAGTAGGAATGAGGCAGTGTAATAAATAAGTAGTTGGAGGACTTGGGAACTACAGAACAACTTTAGATCCGTGGCGAAATTAGTATTTTGGTAGGTAGAAGCAATCTATGTTAAATCATAGCTTCACGATAATTGTCAATTGCCAATTGGTTGTTTGTTTTGTACGTCAGTACCTGGTTTTCATCCAATATAAGAAAGCACACTTTGCTTCTATGAAGATAAGAATTTTTATGTGATACACTTGTGGTTTAGAATGGCCGATGAGCATTACATGAGCGAAAACGGAGTTGGAAACAACCCATCTTATCATGACTACCATATTCAACAGCAACAGCAACAACAGTTTCAACAGCAGCAGCAACAGCAACAACAACAACAAACTGACGGTGGCGTCCTGTGCTACAAAATGAACCGTCGGTCTCCATTGTGAGGTGTGAGGGAAAATTTTGATGATTTTAATGTTGTTTTTTTTTTCAATTTACTGTGCTTACCACATTTCTGAGCATACTTTCATCGAGTGGTGGAGCCCAAGTATTATTCCTGTGAAATATGTACAGTTTTTTATTGAAGAGGTCATTTCAGTTTCTGTGCACGTATGCACAAAACAACTACCTTAGTCTTTTTCTGCATGGAGTCTTTCTTTCTTTTTCTTTATTTCCTCTTTGAGCCGTTTTCTGAATTGGGGGGTTAATGGAACGAGTTTTCCTCAGAAAAAAAAAAACAATTGCTGCAGAGAATTTGCTCTAGTAATTTTTTCCCAGCGATGCAATTCTTCTTCATGTGTTACTGGAGCGAATAGCTAGAGATCTGTCCGATCATATGGCGAAGGAAAATGCAAATCCATCCTAGAGGACTATTAAGTCGCGCTTCTCCACTACTTGCAAGGTACCATACTGTTCTGTCGCAGAGATCGTTTCCTTCAATCTTGAACAGTATAAATAAAGTGGAGTGCTTAGGCTGGTCGTCAGAAGTCGCCTTCCCTTGCAGGTTTCGCTGATTTTCGCGATTTGCGCGATTCACGCGATTTTCCCGATTTGCGTGAAACCTGCCAAAATCGCAAATGTCCCATTTGAACATTTGAAACACTGAATATGAAACAAGTGGAATCATGAGCAGTTGTCATTCAGCCATCACTATCAAGCAGAATTGGCGGCAGGATTGGAGAACACCTTGTAGTATTGATCGGGCACTTGTGATTTCCGTGACCCGTCGCGTGAATCGCGTGAATAACGAAAATCGCGAAAATCAGCGAAGCCTGCGACGGATCGCGGACTCTGACACCAGCCTTGGTCAGACCCGTAGACGTTAAGGAAACTAGATTACGAAATTCACTGGGATAATATTTCGGCTATTTTGATTTCGACAGAACCTCAGCAAGTCAAAAACAAGTGTAGGCTGCCCTCTCAAACGCCTGTGAGCAGTCTGCGACCATCAATAGGAACGCCTTTTACATTTTTTGAGTTCAGATCCGGTCTTTACAGAGATGATATCCAACGACCTTTGTCGACAATGCAACAAAATCTGCTGCAAGGAATAACACAGGTAATAAATGCCTTTTGTAATCTTTGTTAATTTGTTTACTTGAGCAGGCAGACGTAGAAACTACAACCACAATTGCATACAATCAAACAATCCGCATTATCACTAACTTTAGTTTACCATTAGCTATTTGCTATAGCAAGCTTGCTCCCACGCCTAGTTGAGACCATTCCCAGCTCAAACAACTCCTGTTGTTGAAAGGTTTAATGAGATCTCTTGTTTTTCTTCTAAAGCGTGTTTCATTTTGAGATTTCGGAGTTGTATCTCTCGATTTTGTGTGATATCATGTGCGCATTATAATAGTTGCGACTCTAGACTTCCCCAATTAGAAAGACCGTAATATGGTATCTAAGATGGTTTTTCGTTCAGGACCCACCGAACATTAACATGCGCGATTTCATCAATGAATTGGAAGACTATGTGCCTACAATCCCTGACTCGGTCACCCTACATTTTATGCGATCCTGTGGTTGTGATTGTTCTGATCCTCGAATCGTAAGGTAAGTGATCTCAAATGTTATTTCTTTGCAATGGAGGCATTTGAGATTCCGGTTTTAGGTTGATAGCGTTGGCGACTCAAAAGTACGTCTCCGACATAATTCTTGACGCTATGCAACAGGTAAGTCGAATACAATCCGAGCGCTGCTTTTGAATTGCGCAGATTTCAAGCTCTCTCGCCCGTTTCTGTCATAGGCTTCATTGTACTGGTATTCAAGGCGGGGAAAAGGGGAGTACTGCGGGCTAAACGGCTATAGATAACTTTGTTTACTTGATCCATTGGCTGAGTTAATCCATTTCCGATTCTCAGAAAGTCACTGTTTCTTCTCATTGTACTGGCCAAATTTGTAGGTTACGAATTTTGAATTGTTTGCGAGCTTGATTAATCGAAGTTGTTGATGCAGCCAGATTAAACAATCTCATAGGGTCTGTCCGTATTATCACCACCTCTCACTCGCACCCCAAATGCTGTCAGTGTCACGCGAGCCACAATATGCGCTTTTGTAAGAGATTTTTGTGAGGCATGAGTCCTAATTTCATGACGCGTCTTACCAAATGCTTCAGTTAGTTTTTTCTACTTGTGCAAAAGAGAATTTTTCCAGGCACGAATGAAAGGGCTTGGACAAACGAAGAAAGGTACTAAAGAAACCAGGTACTGTCTGACAAACGATGTTCTTGAACCAGTTTTGAAAGAGTATGGAATAGATTTCATTTTGCCCCCATACATGCATTAGGAGTAGCCGGTGTTAGAATGCATTGTTAATAGAAGTATTCACTCTTTCATGGTGTCCTATTTTTCTTATGCTTTGGTGTTTTCGGTTTTGTATAGTCACCTTTTGTTTTTGTATGGACCGATGTGGCATCTTTGTCTGGAAAAACTGTATGTATTCCTCATCTTCATCTTTCTTGTACAGTTATTGCGTAATAAATTTTTTATAACTTCGGTCCTGTTTGGATTAATACCACGGCTGGTCCACATATTTATGTCTCATTCACAGGTCATTAGTTTTTATTCCATTTACTCTATTGCACTGGTTGCAGAGTCTCGTCAGATAGAATTCTATGCAAGTTGACGAAGTCTTAGAGTTTCTCGGCTTCAAGTATGTTTCCATTGCGATTGATGGTTCGTCGAATGTCTTATCTTGCGTCTAGATTCACCGGGTCGAGGAGATGTCCATGTGGTAGACCCTACGGTTGACCTTAGGTAGGATCTCGAAGCCTGTTCACCATTTTCCGTCACATAGTCTTTGATTCAAGAACTCTACTAATTTAGATACGTTTTTGAAGACATGGAAAATTTGCGACGTGCTTTAGAAGAACGCCGTAGTGATGTTAGCATCTCGGAGGTGAAGGAAAAATACGATGCATGGTGGACAAAATATCAGAATTGGAAGGAAGCCAATGGATTATCAAAGGTCTGAGTTTACTGGGTTCACTGAACAAAAAGAATCGTTTGCGTTTATTTGGAATTCTGCCTTCGGTCACGTCCTAACTTAACTGTTCTTTTCGAACTGGCAAAATCATAAGCCTTCGATAATATTAGTCCTGTTTGGCTCTGCGCTACGCATACTTCCATTCAAATTCGAAGGTTCAGTTAAGTACCACTTCCCCCATGCAATGACTTGCGGGGAACAGCGGTGTATTTATTTACAAGTCAGGTCTTTTGGTCGAGGACACTCTGGTACCAGCTTCAGTTCGGCATATGCGAAAGACTCCGCTAACCTGCGCAAGGCTCAAGAAATTATCAAACTGGACTCTGCATGGGCTAAGCGGCACCAGTTCAAACCGAAGTTAGAACCTGAACTTTTGAACCTTCCAGTAGAAACAGTGAAATATGTTGTAGCCACCTCAGGAAGTTCTGAAATTGTTATCATCCTTCTGCAGAACTGCTTTGTCGTACTGCTACTTTTCTGAATAGGCTACTAACGCCAAAACTTTCATCTTTTTCTATCTACCTAAATGAGTAGACATTCAACCCATATCCTACTGTCCATATCTGGGTGTGGTTCATTAGGACAGAAAGCGACTTTTCGCGTTTCGCAGCGCGAAACATTTTCGCTGCGGGAACCTCAGGTCCACTGATGATCAGCGGTGGACCTGAGGTTCCCGCAGCGAAAAATGTTTCGCGCTGCGAAACGCGAAAAAGTCGCTTTCTGTCCTAGTGAACCACACCCTCCATATCTCGCCGTCTGAGTAGCTGTGTCATTGGGAACAAAGTGGCGGTTGCCGCATTTGATAGAATTCTTGCGGATGACTCCCGACATACTTCGCTATAAGTCAGCAAAACATGCTGGAATCAGCTTATCACCCGACTTCTACCAAGTGCGGCGTTCGCCACATCATTTCCAGTTACGCGCCTACTATGACGGTGAGATATGGGCTGTATATCATGTTCAGAGGTAGAATTTCATTCTCTCGGCGTAAGTTATCCCATAAGGCCATGCTCAAATGCTTACAGAAGCACCTCCATGCGATAGGGCGTACGCGCACGTGCGTACGCGATATACACCTTTTCCCACAGCTAAACGAGACTCTCGCTAAGTTTGCACAAATGGAGGTTGCAAATGTGGATCGTAATGTGACAGCAGATTGTTTAGGAAGCAGTAATAACCGCGAAGAAAGCAATGAGAGATGAGCAAGCAGGTCTGCTGGCTGCGTTAGCTCTTCCCAATTTTGTGCACAAAGTGGGGAAAACTGAGAAGCAAATGCTCAAGAAGTCACGTACGTTTACTTCTCTACACTTTTCTGACATCTATAGAGATTTCTATGTTCAAAGCTCGACATCCATTTTTGAGCTAGTTTTTACTGGATGGGAGCGTTTTTGACTTAATTTTGCTTAGTGGCCTTCTTATAGATCATCAACAATACCTCACTCAGAAAGGTCATATGCGTGTTGATAATGAAGTTGGTGTTGTTCATCTTGAAGGTTATCCTGTATTGCTACAAAATAATTTGAAGTAAGTTCCAAATGTCGTTCTTGAGCTGCATTTTTCAAGTCTTTCATAAAACTTCTAGAACGCAGTTTCTTGACATGTTCTCGAATGCTATTTTGGTCTCACCATCCTGTTTTGCTCGAGTGCTCGAGCTGCTGTCCTGGAGGGTGTAAACGCTCCACTTCAGGACTTTCTCAGTTTCACAGACGGTTCAGAGAACTTTCCTCACACGTTTTTAGGTGAGTTTCGTCATCGTCATCATTCATTTATTATAACGGTGTGTTTTCCTCCCCACCCCACGCTGCAAAAACGTGAGGCGGTCGATTTAATCGTGAACCAATGAGCTTGCGCCGCACACGCTGCGAGTCGTGTCGCTCGTGGCGTACTTTACGGAGGGTTCGAATGGACGTTATCTTATTCTGTCGTACCCATAAATTACAATTAGGGTCAAATACCTGATGAGCTAAAGTGTTAGACAACTTGCAGATCAAAAAACGTAACCTCCGAGGGATTTAAACCTCACCTGCAAAACTTGCGGTAAAGCAAGGTTATGTTGTTGAGTTCAGTTTAAATTCTTTATCATTCGGCGATCAGAATTCCCATCAGAGAGGAATATTTCTTTTAATCGATAGAAATGGCCAATGGTCATCGTCGCTATTAAATCGGCACGCGCCCATAGAATAGTGACTGCTGCACAATTAAGCTGTAGCACAGATCAGTCAGGTCGCATGGAAAAGCAATGCTTCAATTGTTCGACTGGATGCGATTTTCGAGTTCCATATTATAACTCCACGGTCTTTGTTAGAGGCTAGAGAAGGAAATGCCACGTTTGGGCGCGCAAAATTTACAAATATCCCCTTTTCTAGAGAGAGAAAACAATCTAGTTTCAAGATATACGCTGTTGTCTTACATACTCTTCTATTGGTTAAATTTAATTGATAAGAGAAACGCAATTCGAAACAATTCTCATCTTCAACGAAGGTAGCGAAAAAGGTAGAAAGGAATTTCATTTTCCCCGCCCAACTTTTAATATTCTCCCCTCTCACGTTTTATACAGCGAAAAGAGTACCCAAACTGCTGAATGTAGAGCGGAGAAGGGTTTCTACAATTCAGCGCTGGTTGTTTACTGTCTCTTTTTTCAGTTGGTCATTCGCTTTTCTCACTTGTTTCCTTATTCATACGGGCACAGTTCTTAGAAGGTAAAAATCAGTGGCCAGTCACCATCCAGAGCGCCGGCGTCGGCTATCATGCCAAGGTATCACCCTTTTGGAGCCTGTCAATTGTTTAATTGTGTGGGTACGTTTTTTCTTTCTTACAGAGGAAGGTCGTCGATTTGGCTCATGCTCGTCAACGTCTGAAGCATTGTGTTCTGTCTTTGGATTTGAATGATGAACAAATGGATGAATTCGCAAGCGAGAGTGCTAGCAAAATAGGTCAGTTAGATTTTTTCGTCATTTCTTTTTATTGATTTTATTGTAGTGACATTTATAGGAGCTTTGCTTGACGAAGGCTTATTCTTGGACGTAAAAGCGCGCACAGTTTTGGGAAAGGAACTACGGAACTACGAATCTCAAGCAATTGTTCTCGAAGATAATGGACTTGAATTAGCTAGGGTGAGTTAATAACTCGGAATTAATGCATACTGCTCATGGTTAGCTTTTGCATCATTGTCGTGTTTTGCTTCCAAGTGAACTCGATATGGGTTGGGAGGGGGCAAGACCCAACTCATGTAGCCTGAGGCGTTGTCGGTCGTCTTATCCAGCTTTTCAATGAGATCCTATACATTTCACTAATGGGTCCGACTTCTTCCTCCTCCCCCTCCCTATTGAATAATGGATCATGTGGAGGGAGCTTAAGTTCATACCAATGATCTTCTGTTTGCTATTCACATTTTGGTCTTCTCTTCGACGAGGAAGATGCACTCCGTGAACCGAATTAGGGGCTGATGTTAAAGGCATACTTTACGAACCAGGACTCGTATCTCGTCATCCTCCGTCGGCTTGGGTTTTGTTCTCGACGCCTCGTTTCTTCCATAACCCTGTCCAC
>MU868679.1:0-33372 GCA_036418205.1 Ostertagia ostertagi | reverse complement strand
ATTCCTCGACGCCATTCCACATTGACAACGCTCATCCACTGATAACGCGGCCAGTTTTCAAAACACGCAGCCTGGACTACTTTTAAAATCTCTATTCAACAAATTGACGACACGTGGGCGAATCTCGACACCTTTTGGTTATTTTCTCAAGGCCGTCGTTCCTCCTTCAATAATTTCTTTACTGGTGGTAGGTTGGGATTCTTTGAATACGATAAGTATACCGAGAGTTTTGGAAAATGAAAAATGCTAAATAAGTTGTGCAAAGTGAGGCTAATATGTGCGAAAATGCGGTGTACATGCGCGTCACGTCGTCGAAGTGTTGGACGAGAGTGAGGAGGTTTCCAGGGAAGTCACGGGTGCACGCATAGAACAGCCGCACTCTTGAAGTATACCCTCTAGAACAATTTATGGGTAAACGAGTGGAAGTTTATAGTGATTAATAGAACTCTAATCACAGATAAACAGTGACGAGTCTTGTAAACAGTGCAGTTTCATTTCAATTACTGTCCGCTTTCTGTCCGGCCTCGTCATGTTTGATGCTGAAACGGTGAGGTGTCATGATAGGGGGGTCGGCGATAATTTAGGAACTTAGGCTGTGCCTTCCTCCTGAGGATACACGGGTGTCGGTCAGCAGGCCCATGTAAAGGTGGCAGAAGTTAGGGCCACACGCGCGCAGCGATGTGGCGCACTATGTACCATCGGTGCGAATCGTAGTGCACGTGTCGCGCGCGCAACATTACTTGTTACGGCGCCTCCGACGCACCCTTGCAACATGGGCCTCCTGAAGGGGGCATCAGAATGTATAAAAGCCTAGATGGTGGCTCAAGCCAGTGAATGCCATAGCTGGCCGGTTGAGTCCATCTGGGATCCGTCATTTGTTTGAGAGCTTCATAAAACGCTTCCAGCGCACCCAGGCATGAACCTATGATATAGAGGGCTTAAAAACACACCCCACGATCATGTAGATTGAAAGTTGATGTGCAAAGTTTATCGAAGGTGAAGAAAAAAAGCAAAAGAAGTCACCAAATACATCTTGAGTGAAGTCCCCTCTCCTCTCGCCTTAGATGACGAGATGACGAAGGAAGGCGAGAGGAAAGGGGACGGATTGGACGAGTTTTCTGGATTGCTGTTCAAAAGAGGAGCGGTGTTGAAAGATGCGCTTGTTACAGCGCAATGGGACTTGAACTTTGAGACCGGCCCCTCTTCGAAACCGCAAAAGTTGGTTATTAAAATTTGGAGTATTGGTATCGTTAGCGATCCATTTTCATGCGAATCTACATTTTGTATCCAACGACCGTACCTTGTTGACTTGTCATATATTTCAGTGGGGAACATTCACCTAATGGGTATCATCTGAGCAGTAAACTCGACCAAAATCAACGGACAGAATGAGGGTCACATTCCGGGTTTTTCGCGATTTTTTCAGGGGTTTTCTTCACTACCGCACCATCCTTAGCCTCTGCCTTGGTACTCGATAACAAATAACTCATTGCAATCGTTCCCTTTGAGGCCACTTCTACAAAAGGAATTGGGGAAGAATAGGCATCTGTTACTAGTGGGAAAAGACCACAGCAGTTCTCGCTAGTGAACGTATGTCGTTCAGGAGTGCAGAGACGAGGGACTTCTGCACAGTCTCATCATAGCCATTCTTCTGCTGTTCCTCTACCTCATGACTTTACATCTTTATCCAAGATCGAAACGAATGCGTAGATGTAATTTTGTCAGCATAGAGCTGCCAAGTGCGGTAGGTTTTGATAATAATCATGTTCTGATCGACTTCTATAAGACGCAGTCTTTTTGAAACAGGCATAAAAGGATAAAGGATAAAGCATTTGCCGTTGATCAATCCCTTTTTGGGATGCGGCACGCATTCTACTTCCATTTGTACATTCGTAGTGGCGTTTGAATGCGATGTGGCCTATACAATGACTTGCGGGGGCCAGCCGATGTTCAAGTCAGTGTTTTTATCCTCCCAGACAAGTCTGGTACCAATTAACCGACCCCGGAGGGATGGAAGGCTTGGTTGGCCCGGGCGACTCACGACCCAGGATTTGATCCCCGGACCGCTCGCGTGGTAAGCGTGCCACTTGCCACTTCCGCCCTATAGAATGGGTAAAAGATAAAATTGTCGGGGTTGCTCAGCTTTTTTGAGATCATTCAGGTTTTCGACTTGTATCCAAGTCTATCCATGTATATATTCATATCGACTTTTTAGAGACATTGGGTCTATGGGATTTTTCTTGGAACTTGATATGGGGTTTGGGAAATGGATCGCACTTATCTTTGACTTTCCAGAATCTGGCGAAGGTGACTAAGCCTGAAACGTAAGCCGAATAAAGGTAGATAATATTTTGGTTGCGACTCAGCAAACCTCACTGAATGTATCCAAAACCTAATGATTGTTTAGCTCTAGCAATGAGCTGCAGGGACCAGCTGATCTTGCGCTTAAAGGCACGCTCCACGATTAGGCGCGCTTGCCTCTTCCATCCCGGGGGTAGTAGGCAGGCGGACAAGTGTTGTTGTCGCACCCCTTTTGCCGCTTGAAAGTGCGCGACAAAGGCACAAGCAGCTCGTCCGACCTGCAACTCACACCTTCGTCCGCAAGCCCCACCCTCCGCTGTCCGTTGCCACGTGGCGCTGCTTGAAAAGCGCGGGCGCATTTGAGGCAGTGGTCCACCGCGACCCTGTGTCAATGGCACTGGAGCAACTAGAGTCAGGCTCGCGAAACTCGTCCAACGCGCCTTTTCTCTATCCCAAGGTGGAATGTTGCTGAAATAGGGGAGGTTTCTGTACGGGGCGTAATCTGTGATTTCGTTTGCTTTCCTTCTCTTTTATAGACCACCTCCCACCTCTAGTATCATGACTGAACGCTTTTAGACACCCTATTTTATCCCGAATCTTGCCTTTAACACGTTGACGACAACGCGAGTTTTGGCACTTTTGGCCACGTGGGACCACGGCGTTTTTGCGAGCGCCGCCGCCTCAGGTTCGTTCAAGCAAATTTTGAGTGATAAAAACATAAATAATGATCAATACAAGGCCAGATCAATATATTGTAATGAGCACAACCTACTCGGAGGTACAGTAGCGGAATTTCTATTGAAAGACATGGAATAACAATGAAAAAGTGATATTCTTTAGAACAAGCTGCAATGAACTTCAAAGGCAATTTTAAGTTGATGGTCCATGTCCGGTCTTCTTGAAACCTGGGCATTCCGATTGTGTCTTGCTTCTGTTTTGCCTTCCCAGGTTTGTTATGGTGGAATCTTTATTGGTCGACGTTTCGAACAAATCGTCGTTATCAAGACCTAAAATTAGTTCGGAGCTCCAGCTTGTAGTCTATCCACTTACACCCCAATATTGCCAGTTTTTATAATTACAATATCTCTCTCAGTAATTACAAATCAAGCTAAGATTCCAGCTAAAACCAACCTCCTACGTTTCCACCAGTACTGGATCCCCACTTGGCTCTGCGAACAGCTGACGAAAAATGAGGCACCGCTCACCCTCGCGTAATACGTGCGGTGGGCGGTGATATCATAATTCGCATAATGGAATGAAAGGCAGGAATTCACTTGTAACGGCCATGCACTCATTTCGGTTGTTCAGCTGTGGATTTCGCACACGGATGTAGAACGCTTCTAACATTTTTCTAGCACCGATATCATCCTCCTGGGTCAAAATTTTACATTCTACATCAAAGTCATTGCCCTGGTGTTTTTCATACCGATGCTTGCCAAGTGGAGTAAGAAGGCTTCCACGTCTTTTTCCAGCCAAGTGTTCCTTAACGCGTACACCTAACATCCTGCCTGTTTCACCAATATACACTTCGCCACAGGTTGAACATTGAAGTTGGTATACAGCTCCTCTCAATGCGCAATCTCCCTGCCTTCCGTATGGGCAAACGATGCAGTTCGTCGTAGTGCATGTACGGTCGTATAGTCTATTGCGGATTAGCTGATGTTTAATATTGCCTTTTGGTACATTAACCAAAACTACATCGTTAGCTAAATCCGCTCGTGATATGCATTGCCGTATTGCTGCACTAACTCTATCCGATATGAAAGGCAGTTGGAGAATCGCCATGTCTTCGCGATTTCTCGCGGTATGCCCTGGCGCGTCTTCGCGAGTTCTCGCGGAATGCGCTGGCGAGTCTTCGCGATTTCTCGCGGAACGCCTTCGTGAGCCTGATCCTCCGACTTGTATTCCATAGCCATTCATCCTTGCGATATCAGTAGCTAGCTTACGTGACTCATCCCGCTCCATGTCGCCTGTACAAACTTCAACAGCTGTTTTGTACATGTTTCGGATAACCGCCCTTTTAACAGCGCTGGGGTGTGCAGACTTCGCATGAAGTAGGATGTTCTTCGAGCTGCTCTTTCTGTACCACCTCACACTATACGTTCCATTCGAGATTTTTATCTGTGTATTCAAGTAAGGTAGCCATCCGTTGTGTGGAGCTTCTCTCGTGAACTTTATGTACTGCGACTGCTGGTTGAGAATGTTGAATAATTCGTCCATTTTTCAAGCTGCGTTGAAGTAATTACGCAGCAATCGTCAATATATCGACAGTACATAATGGGCATACGTGCTAGCACCGGCCTTTCTACTCTGCCCATGAAGCATATGGCTAGGACCGGTGCTAGACGTTGTCCCATCGCAAGTCCTCGGTTCTGCTTAAAATATTGTCCACTCCACTTGAAAATGTTACATCTCAGGCATTCCTTTACCAAGGTCATTATATGCACTTTGCTCAACCCGAACGTGACAATCTGTGCGCTATGCTCATCCAGCATTTCAGAAAGTGTTTGGAGAGCTTCGTTGTTGTCTACATTCGTATAGAGCGCAGTTACGTCAAATGACTCGGCTACACAGTTTTCTCGGATTCCTGCAGGAACGTAGTCGATCTAGAAATTCTCTTGTGTTAGGTAAGTGTGAGGGTACATGACGGAGAAGTTGACCAACAATTTTGTTGAGAAACCACGAGATGCGGTCTGTTGGTCCTCCCACACAACTAATGATAGGACGTATTTTGTAGTCGCTAGCATTAGTATTATTTTAAGTTGATTATTTTAATCAAAACACATATATTGTCATCTCTAAGGTACCGTATCTACTTCTACTACTATTTAAACCTTCACATTCATAGGAAGAAAAAGTAAACGAAAAATTTATTAGGCTGAAGATTTCGTATGGTTCAGAAATCCTCCTCTAAATTGAAGCATACGTGACCATTCTATGGACCACTATGTTTGTAGCTAGGTCAAAGGTCTCCTCCATTCAATAATTACAAGAAACTTCTAGAAGAACCAGGCGTGCGCGAAAAAAATGAGTGTAATGGGTGCGGGGGATATATATCCCGCACGGTCCGACATGGCCTGCAATGCGCGGGATATATATCCCCCGCGTTGTCGTCAATGTGTTAAAAGGCAGTGATCACGATGGCTGAAGGGCGGAGGCGGATTCGATGTCGTCAATGGATGTCATTGGTGGAAGGGAGCTCGGGAGGTGGTACCAAACCACCCCCAGGACGTTGAGAGGTCCAGTCCAACGATGACGTCTCATGACGTCATTAAAACAATCCTACCCTCCACTAATCGTATTGCCTTCTCTTTACTACCCCCTGTTTTACATAGCGCCCCACGCCGCCAAACACTTTGACTAACACTCGCGGCTTATCAAGACAACTAGACAAGCAGGCCTAGATTAAAAACATAAGAAGCGCAAGTGAACATGGATCAAATCAACCAACCCCCCCCCCATCATTATAAGATTCAGCTAGTTTCAGATTTACAAAGGAACGAAATTTATCGGAGTCGGTTCCGGACCGTCAGGTGCTCCAACACTCCGTCGCTGTTTCTCACCTCTGCCGAATTGGACACGTTCGCCAACGAATCAGTGGCGCCTCGACATCCTCTTCCTACTCGCTCCAGAGGTTTTATTTTTGAAAAGATAAGATCTAGCTGAAGTAAAGTCCTGTTTAGCCCTGAAGGTCATAGCTCTCGTATTGATTTGCCAATCATTGCCGGAGGTTGAGCTCAGGGTTAAGGTTTTTTCCTTCACAGCAAGGAACAGTAATGGGTGGACCAATCCCCTGAGCATTACATAGAATGAACACTTAAGGATGTTTTGTACTTATGCTTGGTGAAACTCCAGTTCGGGGGGGCCACTCCATTTTTTCTCCAATACTCAAGATAAGGATTAGAGGGCTCACGACACGTAATCGACTCATTTAAAGTAGACTTCTGATAAGTATCGGTGTAATGTGGAAGAAACCCTGAGATGATTTCATATTTTCGCCTGTCTGGTCCAGGGACCAGGAGAAAGGACACCTCCGCAAAGGGCTAAGGGTGCAGGAGCTCCAGGGTGGATCACCTGTGCAGAAAAGTGGATGGGATGTGGGCAGGTAGTGTGGAATGTAGGACATCCACCGGTCCTTATCAAAAGTACGCTCGAAATGAGTCGTTCACTTATTATCTTATCCGTAGTGTTCGATAGCCCAAAGAACTGCTCTCTAGTACTACGGATAAGATAGCAATGGAGTGGCCCCCCCGAACTGGAGTTTCACCTTTATGCTTACAATCTTTGTTACTAAACTGATTTACCAACCTAACTGTGAAATTTCAATCATTTTCGATCACGATTAACCCTTACCTAGGTATGTCCTTAGACCCCATCCCGGGAATTCCCTGAAGTGGACCCGTTGAAGCACGAGACAGAACCTTTTGAATTCCGCCCGATCTCCGCAGTATTTTCTCGCTCTACCCCCATTCTCTTGCACATTGATTTTTTTAGGACAAACGTGAATACGCGCCGCAGAGAAAGCAGAAGTGGTTGTCACGTGAGAGGGAAGGAGCTGACGCTGTTCAAATGGAAGTACAGCGACAACGTCATGGCTCTCGAAACTGTTACTCGCACTCGAGATAGCCGTACAACGGTGAGTTGTGCATGAAAGCGTAGCATGACGGCCTGAAAGGCACCGATTGGCCTGTTTCGGAGCAATTTCAGGCAGATATTCAAAGGCATCGGTGCATGAGAAACCGACATTCCTTCTCGCTAATTAACCGTCGCATGCGTCAAAGAAAACCCTTTGTTAGCTATGAGCAAAAGGGAGAAATCGTTAGGACACTTGAAATGCTCCTCTCCGGACGCCGCTGGTAGATGCGGCGGAGCGAGAGGGACTCACGGAACGGTGCGGCCCCTTTTACGTGTTCTGGGGGGGATGGATCTGGCGTGGAATTCGTCTGTGTTCACGCGTTAAACACGCCTGCACGTGTTTTCACCCACCCTAACATCCGTGACAGTTGTGAGGGATTTCAAATTCCTTGCAATCTACTAATTTGCTCGAATTCTTGTTACTCAAATGAACGTTGGTTTCTCGCTTTTCCGACATTAGCTTGGATGCCCTAGTGAAGCAGGAGGCCAATAGTACCCACTGAGGTGATATTAGAGTCCCAAGGTTTCCATGCACGGTTGCTTGAAAGCAACGAGGACGATGGGTGGCAGTTTCCTTCAGTCCATTGATGAGGAAGAGTTCAAGCCCTAGCTCATCCGGCGCCTTATAAAGTGTTCGCTATGACAGGATGGTACTGTGGGCACCATGGAGATGAGCAATAAATGCTGGCCTCGGCTCCACAATGCATACTGCTGATACGGTGGACGTGGAGAGAAGGTCAGTGTTTCTGTACTTCCAGACATTATCAATCTATTTATCTTTTATCAATTCAGCTTATCACCTTGCTGATCTTTCTTTCAACATGAGACACCCAACAGGGTTAAAGCCGTGAAATCTCCTCATTTCCTGCAGTAAAACAGCCGTGATGCCGTACCTATAACGACATTGGTAGACTGAACGTGGGGTTCACATCGTGGTAATTATCAAACGGTGACGACGGCACATTTGCTGGGTAAAAGTGGCTTGCAAAGTGAGCTATTGGAATATTTTTTTCGCAATATTTAAACCTGAAGTCGGGACCCCCTACATTACATTTGACTTTTCGTCAGATCTGCTTTTAAACACGTCCCTTTCGGACAAGGGTGTGTGCCATAAAGTCTGGTTTTGACTGCGCCAGGGTGCTACAAGAATTGCGGCGCGAAATAGTGCAAATAAGGCGCATATAAACGGAGAAGGAACAATGTCAAGCATTTCCGCAAAAAAAAGTTTCTCCCATCACGTCCTACTTCTACCGTCCTAATTACAACCTGCCTCTAACGGCCGTTATCCTTCCAACTCCACTTCTCCTGCTCGACCCCGTCTCCAAAAACCTGTCACAGGGAATTCAAGCACAAGAAATAGCTCACTTTCAAGATTTCTCAAAAAAAACAACCTCAACCATAAACGTTTCAACAACAACCATTTAACCCATGCGATGACTCTCAGCGGGCTTTCACAAGAGAGGTCTATTGGCCATTTCCCATGAACACGAATTATTCCTTGCAGCCGCTAGTGCCAACCATGTGGTCCAAAGCCGCCTGATACGAATCATCACGATCCATACCATGCCGTCCACGACAGCGCTGGCCGCGTTGGAAGGGCGCCCCGAGTGACTCCGATATCGTGCACGCCGTCGCTCCCCCTCCCCCTCCCCCGCCTGCAAGTGTAATCCATTGACGATATTGGACCACTTTGTCGTCAACGCGTTAAATTTGCACATTACTCGAGTTCGCACAGTTGTTCATTCGCAAAATATTTCTGGCCCAAAGTGTCCAGACTTTTACTTCAGATATCGAAAGAAAGGTTCGAAAATGGCGAAAGATGCTGAAGCCAACATGGAATATGACTGAACACAAGATTAAGCGGACTCTATGACGGTCCTACATATAATATCTGTCCAAAGTGTACTCACTTGTGTTAAGAAATCTGTTACATCTCGATAAAGCGGTTGCCGTCTTTACTTTTACTCAATTTTTTGGTTTTATGTGACCATTGATTCTAGTTGTGATTCCCATGTTCAGCTTTCGATAACGCGACATTGCTCTGACAGAATAGCAGTTCGAACATTAATGGCGCAGTTCCGCGATAAGCTAAATGTGATAGCCACTTGAAGTGGAAAGCTTTTCTTCAATAAGAACAAATAACGGCATAACAACCATATGATGGGGGAGCAATCAGGACCGCGGTCACCACGACCCTTGTCTGTGACGGACACGCTGTTCTCCTCAGAAGTGCTCCTTTGAGGAAGTAAACTCCTTTCGAAGAAGAAGCGTTTCCCCTTTCTCAAAATCTATTTTTCCCGTACCAGCTTACCTTTTAGTTTGGTCGTAACAGGTGGGTGCATTGCTTCTCTGGTTCTTTGCTCTCCTCTCTCTCGCCTCTTCGCCCGCAAGGCTCTTTTACCTCTCATTCGCGCGCATGTACTAAGAGACTGAAGTTGTGCAGTGGCAAATAGCGCCGCTTAACACATGCAGGTCCGGGGATGGAATACTGGACTGTTCCCGTCTAGGCCATCCATGCCTTATATCCCGCGAGGGTTTGTAGTTGCTACCAAGACTTTTCTGGGAAAACATATACAATGACTTGCTTATTGGCTGACCCTCGCAATTACGGGTAATTACCATAGGGGAGAACCGCATCAAAATGCCACCACGATTTCGAACGGAAATAATATACGTGGCGCGGCCGAAAAAAAGGATTGATCAATTCCATATGCCTCTATAATCCCTTTTATGCTTGTCCGATGCAAAAAATCGTCAGTCAAAAGGAAGATTCTGTAGGGAACCCTATTTCTGATATCATAGAATGTTCTTCCGAAGAAATGGACGGTATTTCCATCGCGGGAAAAGCAGCTTAAAAAGACTTTTATTGGGCTGCAGGAGAAACATGGCACAATTGAATTAATCGACTTATGTACATCACAAAACAGTAAGAACCCCCCAAAATGAAGACACCATGCAGATGAAAGGAAAATGTTATGCTGGCCACAAATGTTCAGAAAGCACTCTAGTAGGCAAGGTCGATCGCCGAGAATTATTTAAGCAATCAATCAATTTTCGTAGAAATTGAATGAGAATAGATTCAAGATGACTGAATCATTCGGAGCAGTTATCTTCTTCTCTCAGAGCAGCGCTATTCTTCGGCTCCAGATCCTTCGCTTTCACGTACAAATCGAGTTTGGTCCTGAAAAGCAAGAAACCCTGGTCCCGTCGCGATTTTCTGCACCGGAATTATAGGCTGCAGTGACTCAATCGGTCAGCTTTCCAGAAAAAAAGATCGGACAAACCTCTCCAGATCCTTCAACTTCGCGTGCATTTCTAGCAGGGCTCAGGTCCTGAAAAATCAATTGTGAAGCGCAAATTCAACATCCAAGGTTATTGTGGTCCGTTCACCTTCCAACTTGTTGGTAGTACCGGTGCAGACGAAATTTTAAGACCAGAAAAGATGCCCGGGAGGAAGTCTCGCATTAGCGCCGCCCACTTAAATGGCCACGCCCACGATCGATTATTGCCACCACCTGCTTACCTATGGTTACCGTGCTTAAAAATAAAATTCAAAGGTGGATATGTTAGGTAGATCGCCAGTGAGGGAAGGGAGAAGTTTAAGACCTTTTTTAGAGGTAGAGGGAGGGGTGTTTTAGTTCCCCTCCTCAGGGCAGGTCACCTGAAACTAGGACACCGCTTGCTCATAGCGAACCCAAATCTGAGCCCAAACGCAACCTTAGTTTCACTGATTGCGCAGCTCTGGTGAAGTGACCTAGGAGATTAGGAGACCTAGGAGGAGAACTAAAAGTCTCCGCTTCTGGGTAGGGGTGGGGGGGGACAAAGGGGCAGTGAGTGTTGGGGTGAGATAAGAATTGAGAGTGCATAAGGAAAAGCGAGACGCAGGCACCGCACCAGCTCGCTGCACTGCGTGAAACAGAAGCAAAATTTCTCGGGCCTGGTGATGTATTCTTAGCGCCCTTGTCACGCATATTTGAACCGCTTGAACGGCGCACCTCTCGTCCCGGGGAAAGCTCTACCCTGCTCATGAGAGGGTCTAATCCAGTTCACCGCGGAATTTGTCAGTGCTGGAAGAACAAAAAAACAAAAAAAAAATAAAAAAAAAAAAAAATAAAACAATAAACCCTAACTGTCACGCTTTTGAATTTAAGGCGATATAAGAAGTGCTTACCTCTCCTGAACCTTCGAGTGCGCGTTCACTTCGAGAAGGAGCCTGCAAATGCACAATACATGAAGGGGAATGAAAAGCGTTCAGTTATGAATTACGAATTTTGCCTTTTTGGAACCGTCCATGTTTCTGTATTGCACGATCAGGTAAGGGCTGCGCTAAGAGTGTTAACGGGATGAACCCGTGCCTCTCCCTTGGTGGGGTAATTTTACCTGAATCAGTAACACCGAGTACCTTGAGCAATGAATAATAAGATGGGCGCCTAATGGAGTTCGCCCATGCACAGTGGGGATCCTGATTCTATCCGCAAAGCATTTTTGAGAATTTCATCTCTCAGATGAGTTTAGCTGGGTTTACACGATCCAGGATTATTTCCCCAGTTTACTTATTTTCAGAACTTACATCTCCTGACGATTCCTCGCTACTAGCAGAAGCATCTCGTACCACTCGAACCGGACCTAGAAGTTACCAACTGAAAGCGAAAACTTAGGTGTAAGTATGGCTGTCAAAACTGTTGCTGGCAGCTCACCTCTCCTGAACCCTCCGCTCCAGATTCGCGAACTGCCTGCAAAAAGAAAAATACTTGTGACTATGAACACCGATATTCTCCAAGGGAACAGTTTTCGATGCAACAATTTTTCCAGGGCCGACAAGGTTGTTGAGAAAAGCTTTCTATTCGAGTTGGTTATAATGTAGCTGCATCAGTCAGATCGAGAGATTGCCATGACCTAGATGTTTAGGGAGGTTTCAAGTCGGGCCTCTGGAAATATAAACACATCTACAAGTGAAACAAATTCTCCCACAGTATCCCAGACAAAACTTCCTGGAAACGTTTGGTTATAACGGGACTGAACACAGAGGGGTGTCCTGCCTAGAAATTACCCTGATAGAAAATAATGACAATGGGCAATTTCGCAGGAAAAACTCTTTAGAAACTGTGTGGCCCCTGCAACGTTCCCAACTCCGCCCCTTGATGCCAACCCCGCCTCCGTTAAGGCATATTGTCCTAACCGGCGGGATAAATATTTTAGTTCCGTGCAAGCCGGAGAGTTGAGTTGCACGACTTTTACACTTGAACCCTGAGCTATTTTTGGATCAGTGGCCAGCAAGCCAGGTTTCAAACCATTTGGTGTTTCTTTCTTGCTGCGGGGAGCGGTCAGCACCAGAGTCAACCCTGCGTTGCGCAGTTCTCAACGGCCACGTTGCGCAGTTTCGCCCGATTAGACACGTTCTCTCGCGCGAACATTCACACTCGCATGCTCGAGCCGTCTGCGTCTCCGCCCATACAGCGTGCGTTGAGGATCTCTCAACGTGCCGTTGCGAACTGCGCAACGCAGGGTTGACTCTGTGTGCAACCCGCCGTGCTGCCAAAGCAGGATCAAAATAGGAACTATTTTGTGGTATGGTTCAGGCACGATGGGTACTTACCTTCTCGCCGCTGCCTTCCTCCTCTGATGACGATGAATCATCTCGCTTCACTCGTTTCATCTGAAGAACGCTTTGCAAAAACTCATCACGATGGCATCCAATTTACTGAAGGTTACCTCAGCTCCTGAACCCTCCTCTGCGGACTCGTCCTTCTTCTCATCTTTCTTCTGGCCCTCAGTTTCTTCTTTGGATTCTTCCGAGCTCTTCTCGCTTTTCCTGGCAACTCGGACCAGCTGTAAAAGAGCAATTGAGGCATCAATGACTATACTTTTAGTATTAAAGATGATAAGATAATAATAAATTTGAGAATCTCCAGAAAAATTTCAACTATTTTGTTAGATTTTCGGCAGACTGAGCGCAACCTTGTGCTCTGATAACTTATAGTTAACCTAATGATCAAATTCAACAGCAAACTCTCAAAGGCGCTATTCTCAGCCACTTCAGTAGTTCCGAGAGATCCTTCTCCGGAAAGCTATTGGTTACCCCTCCCCGTGTGTCCCACCTATCATGACATCACTTCTCAGAGCTGTTAAACGTTTGCCCTACTAGTGTTCCGCGTAAATTGATCCACCTATAACAAATCGATTCTATAGCCTCTATGATAGAGGTGGTTTTATTGTGTTTGGGTCACACAATTAACGAGGACTGACCATGACCCGGAGCAGTTAATCACCTGCTCGCTCGCTAATCCCTGCGAAAAAAAAACACCGAAAAACAAACAAAAAAACAATGTGTAAACATCACCGCTCGATTCGGCTGTTTGCAACTCTACGTGCTTCATTGAGAACGGGAAAATACATCCCAGTATCGAAATTACATCAGACAAGTCATGGGGAAGATCCGTAGCGATGAAGCGTACATACTTAGCTTACTAAAGGATTTTCTACCTTCTGCTCTAAAGGGGCGAATAAACTCCATTCTGAGAAGAGCGAATAATGAAACCCTGGTGGTTCTCTCGAAACGGAAAATCGCAAATTTTTTTACGACATCCTGCGGGAAACCCTTGATTTTTTCGTGCTTTATTTTTGCTGCTTTTGAAGCTTCTGGTCGAAAGCAGACTTTTCAGAGGAGCAGCGCTACGGCAAATAAATATGAATTCAAAGGCACAGGTAACGATCAAAATCACTAGAAAACTTCTCGCTTTGATTGAGGTAGCGGAAATTCTGATCATAGAGTGATGGATTACTGTCCTGATTCGGAAGCAAGGGTGAATTTGCTTGAGGATCCTCAACGGACATCGAAATATTTTTCCGTCTGATCCTTTACTTCTCGCGCGCGGTATTCCTTCGCACGCGAGCCGCCCTCCGCATCCGTTCGCTCTCGGCAGCCTACTCTCGACAGCAAGGCGATGGGTCGAGAATTCCCCGACCGTTTATTCCCCTGTTCGAAGTGCGGCGATACAGAGGAGCTACTGCCTTCTCCTGACTGCTGAACCGCTGCAATCCAGACATCGCATGCCACGGGAACGTGGCGTTTGCGCGACGCGCTATCTCGCGTCCCTCTCCTCGCAGCGCTGTGTCGCTTCGCCGTGCCATGGTCGACCTCACAAGAAAAATTTCAATGTTTTCCATGGTTCTTATCTTTCCCTGCTAAAGCTCCTCTCGCTCCTATCGAATTTGTGAGGAAATAACAAATCAGTTCGATCGCGACCTGTGCCTTTAAGGCAACGACTTATAGAGACTATGAGTAGTTATGAACACTTACCAGCTGATCCTCGGGTGAGATATCGGTTTTGCGAATGGAGTATGCAATAGCGGCAACGATAACCACAAGAATCACGATAAGGCTTCTCCATTTTCTGAATGGGGAGTGTGAGTCTAATTGAGAACTGCTGACTGTCAATCACGACATTCGTATTCATGAAAGACACAATAGAAGCGTGTTCAGAAGTTCAAGTTATAGCTGAGATGGTCCAAGGGTTCCATCCTCGTGTTTCTCAGGCAAACGAGAAAGTACAGGCTTCATATTCACATAAAACAAGAGGCTATCCGACAACAGGAATGGTCATGCAGAGTTGCTTAACTAAATCCTGTCAAAAATGTGAATCAGCTCAAAGGTAAAACAACCAGGCGGTGAGTTGGCGATGCCCGAAGGTGTTTCAAAAATAGTTAGAGAATCCCTAGGAGGAGCTCTATGCATTCATAGGGTCGAAGGTGAGAAGTTCTAAAGCGTAGAAGATCCGCAAATATCAGCTGTGCCTAAAGCTTCCGTCGGAAAGGAGAAGGATCAGTGGCAGAAGCTGTACCGAGCGGAGAAGGACGAGCTCATTCAGCTGATATTGGAAAGCGGTCTTCGGACCAAGTTTCTCGACAGGTTCTTCGGTTTTGAGCAGAGATCAGACAGGAAATGTTAGCAGAACGAAAATGAGTGCTCCTAGACGTACACCATTGGTTGTTTGCAGAGAATGATGAAGTGATCAGGGTTGGGCACGTGTTCCCAAAGGTCATTCCCATCAGTGATTGAAAAGTACTTCCAATGGGCTCACAGCTGTCCATCTCTCGTGTACAATCGTTTCAACTACTAGGCGTTTGCAAAGGGTAGATCCTACTGCAACTCAGGTTTGTTTTGAAGACCGCACTGAAATATTACCTCCTCTAGTCATGGCAGAATCTGCGACACAGGCCATTCTTCCCATTCAAATGCTTTAGCATCTCCCCCCCCCTTATGCCTTTTACGGAGAAATTGTGAACTCTGTAGTTTACTGACAGGCTCGCCAAGGGCAGGCGGTAGGGAGGGTATATGGCAACCGTAATAACTTCGATCTACGCCCTTAGATCACGTTGGGTTTCCACCGATACCCTCCTCCAGGCGAAGCTGGGTACAGCAATTACCTTGCCTAAACAATTGTCTAAGGAATCAATTGAATGTACATCACCAGGTCAACTCATCTATTCAGGGTAAATAACACACCTACTCGCTGGCAATGAAATGCTCATAGAACGACTTGCACCTTTTTGCGGGTGTACAAATTTGCATTTAAAAAGCCGCTGTAATTTTGGAAGGAAGGCGAGTGCATGGCGTATCTCAAAAACTACGGCGAATCGCCCTGAATCAACAGTTCCGTTGATTAGCACTTAAGGTTTTACATGACCTTGATATGGAGCTAAAACTGCAGCCAGAAACAACCCGTAGTAAAGTGTATGTAATATGTATTTCAAAATTATAATTAGCTGCTGAAGTGAGATGAGTGATAAAAACAAATGAAGATGATCGCTGTGATAGATACGACCCTTGAGAACATATACTATTAATGAGGCCCCAGATAGCGAGACCCCGGCTCTAATGACACGACATAAATCCAATCCTACATTCGCAGCGGCCTATGGGGCGTGGTTAAGCATCAGGCGTGGAATCTTCATGAATGCTATTTTGAGTGGATCCTAACCTACCTTATCTGCGAATGGTTGGCAGCAAATGTAATTTGGTCCTTGGAATTGGTCCCAAGATCACGCCGTAAAATCGGTACGACTTTTTGGTTTCGCCGTAGGCTAGTCAGAGATAAAATTATGAGTCCATTTTGACGCTATGGACCCATTTCCGCACAGAATCCAGAAGAAGCAAGCAATTCTGAGATACGCCACACATTCTACTTCCATTCAAAAATCGTTATTGCCATCGAATCTGATCTCGCGCTACAGATGCCATGTGAATGGTCAACTTACAAACAGAAGCATTTAGCCCTCCAGGCAAATCTTACCTAAACAGTCGAGCTCGTAGGATGGAAACTATTGTCTAGAAGTCTTGCTACTGATTCGGATCCCCTATCGCGCGCATAGTAGCGGCCGTTCTCCACACTACACCACCGCTCGCAAACAAAAATTGCTGAAAACCTAGTACTTCTAGCAACACTTCTAAACAAAACCTTTCTGGCATACTAAAACAAAGAGGTTTCCTTGCAGAAAACCCTGTTATACTATAATAAGGGTGGGGGGGGCATAGTTCGAGCAGAATTCCCATTTAAAAGAACGGTAGGATGGGGTGAACCAAGTTCAAGACGGAATTATTGTGAGAATAGCGATTTATATCAAACCAGCCGGGGATGAGTGTAATGTTTTTGAGAAGATGAACCTGCCTCAGGGAAGGTCAGGGCGTTTCCTTTTGAAGGAAAGAATGCGAGTGGGCGAAAAGCTGCCCACCAACACTCCCGCTGAAATCTAAGCCTGTTTGCAGTCGCAGCTTAACACCATTTAATCGCCTCGAATTCCACAAATAGGACTGTGTGACCGTAGGAAACGGAGATGTTCCAGTTTTTCTCTATACAAACAAAAGTATTAGTACGGAGATATCCGTTCGCAACAATTTTAGTCCAAAATTTTGAAAGGTGCCCTGGGCTCATGACATGACCCATGTGCGAGAAACCGCTGCCAAAATCAGAGACACGCCTAGTGTATAATTGCGGACAGCCATACGGCCGATCATTTGCCCTACATTTGAACTCAGAGGAGGATATCATGTGATTATCCCTACCCATCTTAGAGATGCTATCACAAACCAATCCATTAACGCAACGATATACACCGAAGGCATTCATCCTAACAATCCACTCAGCCTTCCTCAACCTTCCCATATAATGGAGGTGCCAGCCATCTAGTCTGATTCACTCAATAAATTTCTTTACGCGCCACGAGGTCTCATCATCATATTCGATCTCAGAGTTCTTTAATAGTGTCCACTGACATTGGTCACTTCTTCGACTTCATCTGACATCCTGCGGTAGGCTATTTTCAACGAAATTGCAAACCAGCTAGATAGCTTTTCTTTTTTCAATTGAGCTTCAGCGTATGCCGGCTCAAGCTTGAGCCAAACGAGCCCGCTGTTAGCTTATAATCACTGGGAAAACGAGTTAGCTATGAACATTATTCCAGGGTATAGATAATTTTGAACGTTTAAGACAAACTTGCACATGTTAACCGGATCACAGGTGCGTGATGGCTTCTTCACCTAAGAGTGCACTGAGGAAATCTATGGACCAGTCTTTCCATATCCCCGTTTGAAACCTGATAACTTTAGATTAATCGACCTCTAAGTTTCGACATCCCCCTAGTTTTTTCCAAAAGATTTCATAAAATCTGAATTGTTTAGATATCAGCACGTCCCTTGCGCAAATCTATGTGAGGCGATGTTAACCGAACCTAAACCCTGCCACGACCCCGCAGATGCATCTTGAACCTGTCCACCCAATCTTTAAACGTGTTGGGTCCACATTGGGAGACTTCCGCTTTATCGCGATTAAAAACAAGGTAGGGTTTCCTGTAGCATGAAAGCGCTTTACATTTTCAAACCTTTGGCTGCCTGGGAAACTCTACCCAAGATCAAGATTAACGATGGTGTTGTTGAGGTTACCGAGGCCACATCTGAATGACATGTGGACCAAGGAAAATTGGCTCTACTGGTAATATTTCCTTGTGAGTTTCTGCTAGAAGCACGAGGAATGGTTCGAAGTGCAGAAAGAGAGGTATGCTTTGCGGGATCTTCACCCGCTGAACTCAACATATTTTAACTCTTTGAGATGACCATTGCCTTAGGCGCTAAACGAGTTGTTTTACTGCTCGAAAGGCTTAAAAATTCTTATTGAGTAGGATTGGATGTGCTGAATTCCGAAAGCAAATTCTATTGAGTCTTTCAGGACTTACCATCCTTCATGTGATTGATATCGTGGAATCAGTCAGCCAATTAAAATGATGGGTTGAGAGTCTTTTATTTGGAAGGGAGGGAGGGGGTGTGGGGTTGAATTTTACGTTCTCGAAGAGATTGCGTAGGTAGATCGACAGTTTATTTTTTATTTATTTATTTATTTATTTGAAACGACGCATAAGGCAGTCGTGGGAAACAACGATAAATGAGCAACAGTACAACAATCTTTCCTTATAGATAACCTAGTTATAGCTCAACAAATTTTTCTTAGCTATTTTCATATTTTCAAAAGCGGTGAGATAGAATTTTCGGATTCACAGAAGTTGAATGCATCACATTGTTATAATGTCCCTGATAGTCGAATTTCTCGGGAGATTGAGAGGTAAAGAGCTAATTTGAGGCCGAATTATACTACATAGTAAGCAGTTCAGTGAAGGTGCCGAAAGGTGGCTCTTGAATGCACCGCAACTGGGACTGTACAGGGGGAAGGTGTGGTCGTTACAACTCAAAAATCTTCCTTACCGACGCATCATCAGCAGAATCAACAACGGATGAAGTGAAAGAACTCTACGGTGCGTGGACATGACAGGTCGCTCTGCTGTGATGGATACCGTATCCAATCGAAATTGACACCGTCCAGGTTTGAGCGAGTAGACTTTCCCCTACACGGGAAGTTTCTATTTCTCACCTCTTTACTTCCGCTGCTACGACATTCGCCGACTGTCTCTGAACTTAAAGGATTTCCAATGACAATCTTGAAGCCAAATGAGCGAAGTACTTGAATGCACATCTATGACAAGGACAGTATTTGGCAAAAGAACTATTGGACTTGACGCTAAAGTAGGACAGTCCAGAACTACCCCCCCCCGCTATTCATTGGCATCGCTCTGCGTTGTTTTTTTACAAATGGCAAGAACGAATGTCATTACTACATTTTGTTATACAAAACAGCGGAAACGGTAAGTTTTTGAGACGCCAGATATTCTCCCATCTTATGAATTCCGGAACAGTCAAAATAGCTGGCAAAATCTTGCATGAAAATTACGAGTATCTTCGATGTTTGCATCGCTAGGCTACCCAAGGTCTTTAGCATGGATGGCTAGACTTTTAATTCCCAGAGTTGACTTCTCAAGCGAGCACGGCACAAAATTGAGGTTGAACGACAGCACAGCCGAATTATTTTTTAGAACAAAATGGTAGCAATAACGTACGAAGTCGGGCGGCGCTAGCAGTAGAGGAGGTGAAGAAGTTTGTTTCGGAGATGGCGCAATGAGCGTTCGCGGATTTGTGAATGGAGGAATTGACCGGCTCCTAATGAGCCCATTCCCTATGATGATTGAGGGACGTCACTATCTGGGAAAGATATCGTCGTGGGCAATTGATGCGACGATAGATATGCAGGAGCAGCAGCAGCAGTAGCAGCAGCTGCAGCCACGGTAGCACCGATTCATGCACTATTTATCACGTAAGCCATGGGAATCCAAACGGATCAAATAGCCTTCAATAAACGCGTGCGCTCGTACAGACCGATTCTGTACTGCTATAACGCGGCGTTTAACGACATGCTGCTGTACGATTTCGGTTGTCACGATGGGCTTATTTTTGGATCTTATCACGGTCCAAATCCGTACACAAAGACCGTTTATTGGGCTAAAAAACTAGGTTCTAGCTTCCACTGGGCCATGACAATCACTGCTTAATCGAGACAATTATCTCGCATGTCCATCATTTGAGCCATCGCCGGTTGCGCACATGCTTCCTTGTTTTGATTAATTTGGCCCAGATTTAGCTGTCGAGATAACAATGCATGGAGCTATGGGGTTGTGGCTGGCAGCATTAACCCAAATATGGTCAAGCACTAGCGCGCGGGTTTATACAAGCTGGGAGCATCCAACGTCGTTTTCTACGTAATTTTAAAGCAACAACCCCAGGTCACTGGTGGAGTAAGGGCGGTCGATAATGAAATTGTGGATGCCAAACTGACTGAAAATGAAAAAGAACCACAGCAAAGCAAACCGCCGATGAAGCCATTACAAGTATTTCCTCTCTTTCCCATGATGAGAGAGGGCCGGACGAGTTGTCCGAACTCGCTTGCTCTTTAGCTCCACTCTCCCGCCAGTATTTGAATTCGAATTGAATTAGCTGCTGAGTGATCCACGCTGTGCATCCCTGGGTATTTCGTCCATAAGTTCCACGAAAGCGGCACTTGTGTGAAATTCGTGGGCTATTCTATCTCACCCACGGAGTAGATTCCTCGACACGACCTCATCTGGGGTTACTGCTTCAAGATGCAGCCGAGGACTAGGGTAATTCTCTAGGCTTAGATTGTCGTGGCTGCAAAAGTGGGAGTTTACATTGAGAAATGAGTTCAAGAAGAGGTTAAATAAGTAGTCTAAAAGCAGGGCGAACCCACTAGACTCTGAGTTCACTTGGGTAGAGGTAGCGCTACAGTTTCCCGTTTTTGGTTTTCAAAAGCGAGATCTGAGACTAGGGAGCATTTTGCCTTTGCTTCGGTAGAGATGTAACCAGAGAGGGTCATGCTACTCATTCAGGAGGGCTAGCGATGATGCTCCAGTGAGGCGAGTACAGTAGTGAGGGTTCAGGAGAGCATCGGTGCTGGCACCAGATCCACACCAAGCTTTGAAATGAATCTCTTTTTTGAGCGAAGCACGAGGCACAGGCGTTGAGGATGGAACGCTACTAGCTCGAGCATGAGACGGACGTCTCACATGCGAACTACGGCGTGATCTTGGACCTATGGATCCGGCGTGGGTGCAAAAATTCTTGGGCTTAGTTGGGAATTTGGAATATTTCCAATCAGCCGAGGAAGAACTTTGAAGAGTTTCAGGGACTACGCATTTCAGCGCTCAATCAAACGAGGTTTTTGCTTTCCGGAAAGTTGAACTCCGTTGAATTTCCTGAAGATCAATAATGAAATCATGTCCATTAAGTAGTAACCTCCCCTTCAAAAAGCGAGAAAGTGTCGGGTGCAGACCAAACACCACAACTGACGACGGCCTCCAAGTAAATCTGGTTAGAAGTTGTTCATAGTGATAGCTGATTTCTGGTAAATGATAGTTGTAATTAGTGACAATCGATAGAATACAACTGCAACAGGCTAATCATTTCATTGGCAGAAAACATTAACATTTTGTGAAGGCCGTCGTCACTTGTGGTGCATGGTCTGCACCGAACTTTCTCGTGAGCAATTATATCCCAAGAGACGAAAGTATCCTTCTATTTTATAAAGCGCTAACTTTGTGTGTCGGTTTGTGTATCTGTATGTGTGTGTGTGCGTGTGTGTGTATGTATGTGTGTCCGTCCGCAAAATGAAGTGAGTGAGAAGGAAGCTCATGGGATAAACAAACCGCTAACAAATCGGGTAGCTTACAGGATTTGAGATATCAATGTTTTGTAGCAGGATAGTTGTGATAACACTCTTAGGGCTATATAAACACCTGCTTAGCACACTTCCGTTCATTCCACATGGTGCTGCAGTGGCAGCTGGAGGGCAGTGGAGAGAGGAAGGGAGGATGAGGAAGGGAAGCGAAAAATCTATTGTGTCATCTACTGTATTGAAACACCATTGTGTTGCATACGCGTCACTTCCACGAGGTGTTGGTGTCACAGGAGGAAGGGACCATAGCGGAGGATAGAAAGCTTGCGCAGGAAAGGAAGGTCCCGGCGGTTGACGGGGACTAATCTGGTACATACATTGTAATGCCGTATATAAGTTCGCATGACGCCGCTACCAACCATTTCTCCCGATCCTGTGTAAGGCCCAGGCTAACACACGCGCGTCTGCCGTCGGTCAATCCTATCCGGTGGTACCACGAGTCGCAGGGTAGGAATGCTAAAGCCATCAAGTGGATGCTAGACTGGCTCGTACACCTGCAGTTGTTAGCTCAAATACGACACCAAAAGCTCCCGAATGGACCCCCGCTCGGAGCAGCCTGAAGAGATTCAATCGAGACCAGATGATTACCTTTTTTAGAGAAAAGTCCATTGAGGAAAAAGCCTTTCAAAGAACTCACGCCCGTCAAAGGAAACCAGCCGATTTATTTTCGAGCTGTTAATAATTCCTCCGTAATAATCGCAATTGGCTCAGGAATTGTGCCAAGTCGTCATCACAACAGCCACTCTCTACATTCGATCATCCGCTGATATCATCGCCACTACGAGCCCAAAGACACCGCCGTCAAGCGTTCACAAACTGTCGTAATCACCTGTCGAAGGGAAGGCGGGCGGCTTCCTTTGCAAGTTACAAGAACAATAGCTGATGTTCTTTCACTGGTAAGCCCAGTGTGATGGTCTAAAAAGTATTTTGGGGATGCTTCCTGTCGGAGGACAAAGGCAATGCAGTTAGGCAGGGTAATTGTGGCTGCTCTGTTGGTAACTGAACATTTTATCCGACCGCCACACTCTCTCACCAGTGTGAGGAGGTTACCATATCTACCTACCTATCGGCTATCTCACCCAGAGAGGGGAGGTCTTTCAGGAACATGTTGGCGTCCTTCCTCAAATGTTTCTCTAAACTTAGAAGGAGAGATACATTGTGTGAACTTGAATGTGAGGAACACAGAACCATGGTCCATTTTTCCTGAACGCCCCCAGGAATGTCAAACAGCGGGAAAGAAATGGTCCGAAAGTTCGATCCTCCGTGATAACTAACTTTTGCAACTTATGTTGGCGCTCTCTATAGGATAAAGAATTTGGGCGAACCGGATCTTCCTTGTCCAAAATCGCATCCGGGTAAAGGATCCTTCCCATCACTTTGATGCAACGGAGCCTGTGTTCGGGAGGATGAAATAACGACTTGGGAGAATCAGGACCAAGGATTGAGCCTTTCTGATTATTGAACTAGTTATATTTTCGAATAGCGGTAAATCCTGGGAAAGATAATATGAAGTGGAGCAGAGGGGGGGGGGAACAAAGCATGGACTTAGTTTGACAACCGCTTTACACACGCCATGGAGTATGTAGGAAAAGATAGCGTCTAGGTAAACAGACCCTCCCATCGCTTTGAGGCATTAGGGCGGGTCCAGGGAGGATAAGCTTTGCCTAATGCCTTTATGAGATGCGCCATGCATCCAGCTTCCATTTAGAAAAATCTAGAACTTCAAGTGCTCTTGAATGGAAGTTCAATCAAGGTAACCACCCTTTGTGCCCATCACTAAGGGAAAGCAGGAAAAAGAAGGGAAGTTAGAGTTTAAACGATAACACGAGTTTTCTATGTTGAAATTTCTTATTTTGCTGTGTTGCTGGTCTTCCAGAGCCGCTCTTACGGCCAAATACGCCTCAATTCTCGCCAGGGTCAACCGTCCGTTAGACAAAGTCCAACGAGGGGGTGAGGGGGTTGTATTTCGCGAGGTAGCGTTAATGTTACATAAGGGAAGGGATGATTTTTTATCGAACGGAGAGCGGTAGAATCGCCCTATGATGACGATGGCAGGCGAGGGTGGTGGAGGATGGTCGTGAGAGGGTTAACCCTGAGGGGGGGGGGTCGTATCGAGGCCCTCTAGAAGGGGAGGGGGTCGTAAAATTTTCGAAATTGGTCCAACGTGACGGTTGACCCTGATTCGCTTCAGTTTTGAGAAAGTTTGAAAGTCACGTGGCTCATACCAAATTTCAGGTTGTTTTGTGTCGACTACCGTACCCTTTGTTCTTTTCTCTCTCCAACTCTCTATTGTTGCTCGTGCTGTATACACACGTCAGATGTCGTGTGGAATGGTAGACGTGAAGGATTGATGATAGGTGTGTGATGGCGCTCCAAGAACGAAGATTAGCGCTGCGATAAGCGAGCCCGTCCTGCAGCGATCTCGTGTCTCGTCTGGGAAGGTGGAGGATGTTCGTGCTCGTTGTTGAGAGGTGTGTAATGTACGCGAAATGCGCATGACCTCAAGCATGAGTCACGAAATGAGTGTGTAATCGTTTGTAAAACGTCCAGACATTTGTTCCGGGCTGAGAGCAACGACCTCCGGTGCATTTCATCACACACACAACATTAGTCAGCTTTAGTCAACGCTACGGAACAATAATCGACTTTTTCTCCTATATAATAAAATTCAAAGACTAAGGGAAAGAAATTGGCATTAATCATTGATCTCGACGCTATCGCAATATACGGGGGCATAACGTAAACGCCTATCTACGCTTCGTGTTCTGGACGTGTTCATGTTTAAATGTGTCAAGTGGTGGTTTGGAGCAGGGTCAACCCTACGTTAGAAAGGTACCAACGGGGGGTCGTAGTTTGTTGATTGTGGTTGATGTTCGTCGTAGCACGAGAGCCCCTCCTTCCCCCCCTCCCTCCGCTCGCCGGTGTTTTTGGAAAAGAAAGATTTTGAAGCGGAGGTCGTAGGAAACTCTCTTCGACGACAGGGGGGGGGGGGGGGTTCCAAAAAAATCTAAAGTCAAGTAAGGTACCCTCGATTGAGCCCAGAGAGAAGAGCTGCTTGTCATATGAGCCAGTGATCCTAAATAAGGAAGCGACAGAGAATGATGTAGGTCGCTAACCAAATAGGTGTATAAAGGTCCCAGCACTTTCAACCGTGAGAGATATCTTCGTCCAAAATGGACTGACTAGGTGAGAAGAAATTCCGGATTGCGGAGCAATTGTTTCGTCCCCCGAATACCCCTGCATCCACTTGCTAACCTTGAAGATGGCCCCCTATTTTGCGATAGCGCTTAAATAGATTAGATCTCACAAAATCAGGAGAATAACAGCGGAAGTGCGTAGAAATGAAACCACTGGCATTGGGTCAAAATATACGCGTTTTTAGCTCCATCCAGGAATTTTTAAGCACTATACAGGGGGGGGGGCAATGAAAAAAGACATTTTGTCTCCAGACTCAAATGGATTTAATCACACTTTGCTCAGCTCAAAGCGTGTGCTCCCAACTTAATTGAAGAGCGCATTTCATTTCATAAGAAAATCTTCATAGTGGCCATCTACGTGGACGGCATCAGAAGAAATTTGCCCCGGAAACATGTCTCTTGGTCGCTCAATGGTTCGACCGATCGTATACCGTTACGAGTGTCCGACGGGCGGTTTCGAGGGGTTTGTATATTTAGAGTGGTTTTAATTATCTATTCCCTAAGGAACACTCCACGTTGAATGATCCCACGAAATATGTATGACGTCAGCTGAGCAGCTACTGTAGTCCTCCAAGCTCGACGACGGTGACAGATGACGTCATATTCTGAAGACGGTGAGGGCAGTGAAGGAGGGCCTGTGCGCACTTATAGAGGGACTTAGGGAATACTTTGCTGAGGAACTTCTCGTCAACGACGGCAATCTCTGCGAAGAAAAAAGGGCCGAAGTGCGACCTGGGCAAAATGTCTTTTTGCCCCCCCCCTTATAGCCACAACTTCAGCGAATGCACACTTAGACAAATCCCGCCGTAATTGCATAAGCGCCTCATCCCTTTCTGATGCGGCCACGCAATGCGGTTCGTCCGAATGATATTTTTTTTGCAAATTTATCTATATAATATCAGGGCACAGAGCTCAAGAGTGTTTTATTCCCTTATGCAAGTATGTGGGCCATTGAGTGATCACAAAAGGATGGATGGCATAGTTGGCCTGGACAGCGTTCGATCCACCTGATTGTGCCGTGTAACGCAAGCATCGTGATTGGCACCACTAGCCACTACACCCTAAGAATGATACCGCTTCAAAGTGAAATGTTCCAATCATAATTAAAACAAATCGTATGGGTGCTCGTAGCGCATGCGATCATAAAACAAAGAAAGCTCATCAAGAGTGTGGATGAAATGTGATAAGCTCAGTGCGTCCCATGTCAAAATGACAATACAATTTTGTAGAACTTTAGATTTGATACTGAAACTGATTAATGGTGGCGTATCAAAACAAATCGATTAAGTCAATTGTAATATTATGGGCAGGTTGGCCCGTTTGGATCTGGGAGACCGACTTCCATTATCTTTCGCCTGAGGTCATCCTTCTCCGCTTGGTGCAGCTTCCACCACCGGATTCTCCTCTCGGTTCTTACCCTTGTCTTCTTGGGGAGGTCTATCGCAATGTCTGCCAGGAGGGGCCTGTGCTGGGGAGCCAGATCTTCGCCGGGTAGAACTTTGATATCCTTCACAGTTTTGAGGGTTGATCTTCTTACCAGCACATGGTCGATTTCCGTCTGTCTCCCTCCGCTGCTGTAGGTTTACCTTCTGATCTCCTTTCGCGAAGAACGTGCTGCAGATTGCCAGGTCGTGGGCTATAGCCAGGTCCAGAACCCTCTCTCCCTCAGCGTTCCTCGTTCCTATTCCCTCTACCTCCGTGCACTCTTTCTAAGCCTCTTCTGTCACTACCGACGTGACCATTCAGATCACTGCGTGGTAGTAATCCCCTTCGGAATCGTTCCTTATGCTCGTCCCTCGCTCAGGTAGACGTCTTGTAACTTTGGGGCACCCGCTGCGTCGTACAGGATAAGTATGGTCGCAGTACGCCCTCGTCGTTCTACCTCACAGCCAGATCCGATGCGCTCGATGCCTGTTCACAGGGAGACATAGTCTTGATCAGACCCGCTACGTGCACGCCGTCGCTTGGTTCTTCTCCATTGTATAGAACGGACACCTTGGACACCTCTGGAGTTCTTTGAAATTCTGGAAAAATGACGTATAATGTGCATGCTAGCCTGTTTTATTAACCCCTATAAAAATATTTTATTCCGAACTTATAGCACGTGAAGCAATAGTACAGAAAGTTTAAGAGTGAAAGACAGCGGTATGTAAGCGGTCCATTTGAAATGGAGTTCCTTTTTTTGATACGACCAAAGAAGAACCTACGCAAAGCACCAGAATCGAGAAATCGCCCATATTTTATCGTTCTAAAGAGGGATGAACCAGATTCTGGTAAGTTGATCGAGCTGAAATGCGTTTACTTCGGCCTCATAAGCCACCAAAATCAGTTTGGATCCACGCAATATGTAGAAAAATTGGTCAACGCTCTCAAATCTCGCTTGTATTGAAAATATTTTTGAAGTGGAAAGGTGAGCATTTCTGTAAGGCCTTTCTGGAGCTCTGCGAGGCTCCCCTAGGCAATTAGTCTCTCACTCTTTACTATGCATATCTCCCAATATGGAAAACCAAATTATCGTATCCACTGTCTTTAAGTAACTGGATCGAAGTACTACAATTTCTTGGCTTATTTCTTGCCAAAGAACTGCGATGCAGCGTTGAATAGAGGAGCCTCATAGGCTTGAGCATTGAAGCCGAACGCTTGCCCAACCGAAGTGGCTCACTGAGAAAACAAGGAAACGATTAAATGCAATTTCCTTATGCCTGCATAACATTGCGAAAGTACCGCTATAGGGCGTTTTGCTCCGTTGCCAATACGTGCCCCCCGTATCGCGGCCTCCGAATGATCTGCCTTGCGAAGATTGGTCCACAGTTGATTGTGGTTCCGATGTCCTTCGCCTGACGAGAGTGCTTTTATAAAACAAATGAAATTGCGATCAGAGGCACTCCTAAATATGTACTCCAGAAGCTCAATAGGTAGATGATTATGTGCGCTCGAAGCCCCAAAAACTCCCTCACCCTCCAGCTACAATACTTAACGTACATGCGCATGAACCGTAGTCTTGCATCTGCCCATGCAATCTAACACACACATCACGATCTTCAGATTCAGGTAAAAGATTATTCTCTCTTGATACGGACGATGCAAAACGGCTCCGACGACCGGATCGTTCAGGCGTGAAATTTCGTTCAGAGTGGGCACACGGTTTTCGCATTGCTGAAATGAGCTGTGATTTGCGTACCTATTTCTACATTATCTCAAACTCTAATAAGTTCAAAGGTGTCCCCCAAGAGGCCCGTCGCGCGGCGGAAGGAAGAGACGCAGACGCGTCAAAGGACGATCATAAAAGGACGATCCAAAGATCATTCACGTGTTCGGCAAAATAGCGTCACTTCTTTGCGAACTTTTTCCCTCCACGGGTCACGTACTAAGAAGAGAGTAATAGTGCACATTGATATAGCCATATGATCGCGCAGAGGGGACGGACTATAATCAGAGCGAGAATCCCTTCACAGGGTGGGTAGGGAGATTAGGTCAAACAAATCACAGCCTAATTACAATCGAACGTGGGTACGTCTACTGTGAACAACACTTCACTCTCGTCAACTCTCCCATAAGAAAGCAGCGATGGAGAAAGCCACACGTGCTTCCTCCAAAGAACTTAGATACTTAGACGACCCGTTGATCAGCACGGCGGTTGGCCTTGCGCGGGTCCCAACTTCTTTTCCATTGCTCGCGGTCTTGGGCTTTCGTTGTCCAGTGTACGGCCACCTTAAGGGACACAGGATCATACACGTTGTTCTGTATGCCAAAGAGTCTGCCCAACGTAAAGGAGGGCGGCCAAGTGGCCGCTTCTCTTTGTCGCGGGGTGTCCCCCCCCAAGAGGCCATCGCGCGCAAGGAAGAGACCAGACGCGCAAAGAAAAGTCGCAGCGCGTGCGTGCAAGATATCGTAGCGCTGCTCTTTTAACCCTGACGGCCTAACCGCTACCGTATCGCTGGCGACTCGTCTTGTCGCGTCTGCGCTCCTCCTTGCCGCGCGTCTGCGCCTCTTCCTTCGCCGCGCGACGGGCCTCTTAGGGGACACCCCTAAGTTCACATTCCACCACAGGAGGGTGAGGGTAGTGGACCTCAAGGACCAGGCTGTGCGGTTCGATTGTTAGGGAACATTATATAAATCACATAAAGGCTCCGTAACAGCGCCTCCTTCATTCAGTTGATTCTGGGTAATTTCAGAGCTGGCAACGAAGGAGTTGGCGCTCGAAATGTGGCAACAGCGAAAGGATGAGAGAGGAGATGTATTGGAGACGACAAACCACGGAGTAGCGCCCTTAAGTTAATGGAGCGGTGTTCACCCTTGCAATAAAGCTTCTGTATTGGGTTGTCGGAGGTCAAGGTACACCGATTTACTATTTTAAATGTTAATAAATACCTACTAGATGAGAAAAAATGGGATTCACTCAAAGGCAACCCTCGGCATAGGATGGGTTTGTAAAAGCATTTATTGATGATGAAGTCGGTATAGGGTGTGATTTGAAAATGAAAAGAAAGCAGAGGAAATCTCCAATTACGTTTCGAACGTTGTCTCGTCTCTTACAGCGGCACTCCCACTTCTAGATGTTGAAAGGGGCGTGTTTGGACGAGTTTCTGTGCAAGTTCTGACCACAAAATAGCGCCTCAACCGCGCATTTAGCCGGCGGAGAGTGACGTGACCTCCGTAGCGACGAACCTATCGCGTCACGTGCGGCTTGGTTCCCACTGGTGGACCCAATACCTTGCGATTGACTTGAAGGCGAAGTTGCGATGAATAGTTGCTGATACTGACACAATTTCAGTTGGTATATTTTCGATCTGAAACCTTTCTGCTATTTACCACCCGTAAGGAATTCCCAAAAGAGGATGAAAGTCATCGTGACCATTCCTCCTCGGGAAGGGGGATCGCGATAAGGGTTACCACGGTCTCCGGACATCTGTCAACCGTGAGGCTAGGCAATTTAGCGTTTTGTTGTGCTGTCTGGGAGCTCTCACACAAGCGCACTATTACAGAATCTCCGCTTTCTTTACCTTTACGGTACCGAACCGACCACGTACACCGGCGGTCACCATCGAACGCCGAAAGGATCGAAAATGTTACACAAAAGGAGTTTGGAAAACAATGCGTGGATAATGGGCTGATTTGTGAAAGGCAAGATATTTCTGTGCTGAGTGGCGCAGTGGAATTGACGAGCGCCTAAACATTTCCAACTTTCAACGGTAATCATGGCACCTATGTTGAAGAAGGTATGCTGCCTGAAAAATCACCTATGGCGCTTGAGAAACAAGAAGTTGCCTTTACACATCTCATGTCGTGGTTATCCGTTTGAGAACAGGATAAACTAGTTGGAGAAGACTCAAACAGGATGGAAATCGAAGAAGCCATTGCAAAGTTACAGCGCAATCGACGTGGGCGTAATCGCTCGAATTAGCATCGTAGTGTAGTGGGAAACGCTATAGATGAAAAGGCAGGGTTGTCTCAGCTACGAACAGCGCCGTTACTGGCCGTACGGCCCGTGGATCAAATCTCGGATCCTGTCTCGCCTAGGTCTATGGAACATTTCTTTTCCTGAAGATTACTTGACAGAAACCTGGCATAGGATAGGACTTCTAGGGTAAACACTTTGAATGTATAATTCTTGCAGGCTCTGAAGAAGGCGATCCTCGCCGAAACGTCAGCCTAATAAAAGCTTATTTATTTATCAACCTCGTGAAGAGCTAGAACAGATCTAGCGCCATAATGCCGAGGTTCATCCAAAGCCGTACGTGCAGACTTTGAATGTACATCGGCTAGTACCTATAACTCATTTGTAGGGACAAAAACACTACATAGTCAGATGTGTGGCGCATCCTTAGAAGGGATTGATTGATGCCGATCTGATTTCTAACGTTTTTCTTTTACAACAAAAGGGAAACCTAACCTACTCTGACGGTTAACGGAGCTTAGGCCTGGGACATCAACACAGGAACACTCGCCAATTCGATTTCATTGCCTCAAGTGGAAAGCTGGGTGAAGGTGACTCTTAGGCGCCTCATTGGTGGTCAGTCTAGCTTGTCGGCATAGGAGCTTTGACGAAAAGCGGCCTTGAATTAGCAGCTTTATATGTAGGGCAATTAGGCTTTGACTGAATGTTACGCCTACCGCTCAGGTAGACGGTTATCGGACAACCCCAGCGACCAGGAGATGTCTGGTAAGCTATGACAAAATAAATCGCGGTAAGGAGCTTGGCAGCAGCTGCGCATCTCGGGTTCAGAAATGGATTGCAGCTCTACCATTCTGGGTATCGATCACGATTCCTAGTTTCGGACATGGGTTAACCCAAGTAAAGCCTACATTCCAGTTGACCGAAAAGCCCGCATAGGTTGCCTATTCGTAAGCACAACAGCTTCAAATTCGGAATATGCCATCTATTATAGAAGATATTCATTCACCAAGTTGCGGGACAATGCGAAGGATTAAGGCTGAGGATCTGCTCTTCAACCACTGAAGCGGCAAACCACAAAGCGCACGGCTTGACTGGTTTCTTTTCGGTATACGCCACGCCTCCACTGGCCAGCAGGCGGTTGTCCAGTGGCCATTTCGTCTACATGATTATTCACAGAAATTAGATTATGTCAGTACTCATTCTACCTTCAGGGTGAGCAGAATTTCGAATCTGCCACATAAACTCTGAGGAAAGTTCTGGCTGCTTTACCGATGTTCCGCTCCAAGTAACAGATGTCGGGTAACTGGCTGGGAGAGTGTGGAAAGACCCTTTTTGTGGTCGGACATAACCTCTTCACTTCAAAAGGAGAACGCTTGGGGTGGATCATGTAGATCGAGATGGCATGCCGAAGGTTTTCAAGAACTCTGCGCCAACGATCGATCCAGGATGGATCCAGGAAAACTTGAAGCCTTACAGCCGCCTCAGCCACTTTCCAAGAACATTTAGCTCCCAGAACCTATGTTTGGCCATCTGGATGGCTGTCTACATGATTCTAGGAGAAAATAAAGTTCGAAGAGGCTGGGAACAATGATTCTGAGAAAAAATCGGAGGCATGATATTCGGCGGGCGTAACACTAGACAATGTTTCTCACATAGGAATACCATTCAGTTTATAAGTGCATATCCCATTATTCCTGAACTGAATAAAGTTAATTACGATGAATAATGGGACGAGTCCCAAAACATAGTATAGTGCCTAGATCGAATCCCTTTTGAACCAGAAAAGTTCTGTGAAAAATTTTAGCTATTCCGCTAGCACGGCTAGGGCTAGGTGCGCTTTCAAGTCATTTAAGCTCCTAGGATTTCAAAGAAAAGTCAAATGCGAGGCGTATTCTGAACAAGCGACCAGCGTCGACCAGTTAGACTTCTAATTCAACGAGTATGTGAAAGCGAAGAATTGTGAAGATAAACTTACTACAATTGCGATTAGTAGGGTGAGAACGATGGCTAAGACCGCGGGGCGGCGACCGAGCGCTATCATAGGGCGAGAAGTGGGCTACGATTTGGAACTGGATCAGTTGCTCTGTCCGCGCCATTACACGTCCAACACGCTCTCCTGGCGTAGCGTTCCTTCGTCGTTTTTGTCTGTATACGAAACTCACTGGATGTCTGACTCATAGCGGATCGTTTCCCTTTCGGCCGCAACTGCAACTGTAGCCTTGAGTCCGCTAAGTAGCTTCGCTATTGTAGGATCTACAGAAATAAAAGATGGATGAAATGATAAAGAGGTCGCGTTAACTAACGAGGGATGCGCCATGCATTCGGCTTTTTTCCGAACCATCCATCAATCATAGGAAAAGCTCCACACTGAACTTATAAGGACCATTTGAAAACACTCCTAAAGGCAGCGATTACGATAGGTCCTGGAGGGGTTTAGAGGGAACGTGTGGTGCTTAAGGAGTACGCCAATGGCGAAAAAAAAACCAGAGAAAATAATGATGACGTTTAGGGATGGGCAGCGGTTAAAGGAATCTTCCACGGAAAAAGCTCCGCCTCCATTACCACAGAAAAAACGATACCTTAGGCCCCTAGCCTCATGAGCATAGCAAAAGAACGGAACATAAGCGTTAGTTTCGATAATACTAATCCTACACACAAGACAAAATGATCACTCTTTCCGTGGAAGATTCCTTTAAGGTATCGTTTTCTGTGGTAATGAGGGCGGAGCTTTTCCGTGGAAGATTCCTTAAAGACGGCGAACGCGTAAGGATTCCGAGTTTCATGGCACTGTCTTAATTCTTGCTCCAGTTGTGTAGCTTCTGACAGCACAACTCGTCCAAATCACCACAAACTAGTGGTTGAAGCGGTTGGGGTGTGACGATTTTTGAGCACTGCCCAAATGGATGTCAGACCTGGCCACTGTGCATTTGTGAGAGCGACAGCGACAGCATCCCGATCGCAAAGCATACGGGACAAGAACGACAGCCCCACTTGGCCATTGTGCAACAAGAGGCCGCAACATTGTCGCGATTGCGCAATCGCCGAGTCTGGCATCCACCTCAATAACCTTTCGTCGTGAAAGCGCTACATCTTGCTTCCTTGGCAGTCGAGCCACTGTTTCGTGTGGCGCTCACATCCCCGATGCGCTCCCTCCTCATCGTAATCGCTGCCTTTGAGAACAAAAGCAAAATGAAGCTATCGGCCGACCAGTCCT
>MU868678.1:63057-83140 GCA_036418205.1 Ostertagia ostertagi | reverse complement strand
ATTGTAGATGTTCTGCTTTGACAGAACGACATATTAAAAACGGGGAAAATAAAAGAGCGCGCCAACTGGTATTAGCATAGTTATACCTTCGGCTTTGAGTCTCTTTATCATAGAAATTTCAGAGCTTTCCTTTTCAAAATTGTCCTTTTTATCATTCACTAGGAAGGGTTTCCACGCCGCTATGGCTCTTCAAGAAGCGATGTACACGGCTAGATGTGTCATCGAACGCTGATCTCAACTCGACCTTCCAAGTCTGCTATTCAATTCTCTGAACGGAGTTATGAAGCGAAACAGTGCAACGGATGTGGCAGCTTTGTCCAAGGGCGCGTAGTACCGCGGGCTAGATTGCATCGCGAAAAAGTCATCACAACTCGTCTTACTCTCCTAGAGTGATATGCTATGATGTCGTATTTGTAGTTATGCTACTACTTGTAAGCGGTTCCTTCAATAATTCACTCCTTTCTCCACGCGCGACCCAGCAGCTACTTGTATATTCGATTTCGCAAAATGGGTGCTTATATGGCAGCTTGAGGCTGTTGTCACAAAAATGACATCACAAAACGTCGATAATGTAAGACCGATCCGTCCCTAATTCTGGTAGCGGATGTTTCCCCATTAGCTTCCATATCACTTGATCTGAGGTCATTTTGTGGATGGACATGCAAATCGACCCACAAAAGTACCCGCCCAGCGGGTTGTTTAGTAGATAGAGCGACTATTCAGCAGAACGCATTGAGCTCAATGTCACAATTAAATGGAAAAGCTCACGCAGATCTCATCTGGATTTGCATCGAAATCAATCAAAAGAATACGCTTCGCAAAAAATTTTAATGGAAGTTTCGCCTGCCGGCTTATAGTCATGACCAGGAAGTTATTTGCCACCTTTTCCCCTACCGAACAAAGCCAAAATGGTTACTAGCCGATTTCGATAAGCTCTAGTGAGGTATTCAGTGGACTACGACGTGCGCACCATGTAGATGAAAGAGACGTTTCAAAGAAGCAAAAATATTAGAGGTCCGCGTACAATTCAGTGCCAAACGCTTGCATTTCCCCAAAAAGAGCATAACGAGTCACGATGACTTTTTGCAATGGGATCTAGTCCCTTTCCGATTACGGAAAGAAAACGCGAAACATCCTAACAGAACCAATGACGCCAACGCGTGCTGTCATGTAAGAGCCATTTTCTCCTCATGATGTATGGCAAGTGGAGAGAACGAGCAACCAATCAACCAGCTAATTACAATTACATATTGCGGCTCGCTAACTTCGTAATAGCATATTGACATCAGCACTTCCATGTGTACCATCTAGATAACCAAAGATCCACGCGTCATCACACCGCACCTGGCAACACACCAGGCGCCCACACTCCCTCATCGTGAGGTTTGGTCCTCGGGATTGACGGAGATTAGCAAAAGCACGTTTGGTGCTTCTGCTGGCGCCGTATGCTAAATGTTGGAGATGGATTTACTCGCCGAGGTCGACGGATTACTTTAACCCGGCCGGTACGGTAGAAGAGAGATGACGAAGTGGTGCAGCTAGGTTTAGCAACTCTACCAAAAGAGCTGGTTTGCTTACCCCAGGCCTGAGCCTTAGAGAGAAAGAACGAGAAACCATCAAATCGAGGCGGTTTTAAGGAACGAGTGAAGTAGTCCATCGACCGACCGGGACCCCATCCTCTTCCCAACATTCGGCATACGGTCCTTGCAGAAACGCCAAAGGGCTGGTCTGCTTACTTCGGACTGAAGCGCATAGTGAATGCGTTCCCCATCTTTGCTGCAAAAATACATTCGTATTCAAAGGCAGCGATTACGATAGATTCGGATGGGTTTAAAAAGAAGTGGGAATGCTCAATGGGACAGCAGTATCAAATAAACAACAAGGTGAAGCGGAACCCTCCCCCTTGTTCAACCGTTTGCTTGATTTTCGGTCAAAGACGGGCAGCGGTTAAGGAAGACGGCCTATGGCAAGGCCGATTCATGTTCCAGTCGAGTTGCTCTAGTTGTGTTGCTGCTGACAACAAATCTCAGTCAAAACACCAACTGAGCTAGTTGGGGTGGAACGCATTGGGGGCGGAGCGCCTTTCAAATGCTGTCAGCAACCAGTGCACCTTTCGCGCTACAGCTCGATTCACTGGCAGCCGAACAACTGTTTTGTTTGGTGCATTTTTACGATACGTTCCCTCTACATCGTGATCGCTCCCTTCAAACACCTTCCAAGCAACGAAAATCGTAAACATCGTATAACTTCGGTTATTTCAACTTGCGAATTTGCAGCTAACGCTAAGGGAAGCACTCAAAAATATGGGCAAACTCTGTAACTCAGCCAAAAAATCTCAATTTCTTACTCGAATTACCTCGTTATTTCCAACGTTCCAACATTCGACGACGTCGCAGAGTGCTGGTCAACTCATGTAATATATAAGGATGGTTGAAAATAGACACATCGCATGGGGCTTAATTAATCTAACTGCAAATACGTTACACAGAGTTAAGAAGCAGGCCGATTTTCTAGTGAAATATAATAAAATAATCCCAAATTGAAAGGAGGAAATTGTGTGCTTTAGGGCGTGGGCGGAACTTCACAGGACTTTGTAGAGTCGAACAATGGAAGCGTCATTTTTTAGGCACCCCTTCGTGTACACAATGCCACACACGAAGTAGTACCTTGAGTCAATTTCCGCGCTTGTGCTCGGCTCATTTCAGTTATTGCCAGCATGGAACAAGCTGTCTACGTGCTGCGCGTTTTGAAATCAGCGCATTGAATCTGATGACACCACCACCACGAAAATATGTACAATTGCTTCAAGATAAGAAACTCAGCTCCATTTTTGGAGCCCTATTGAGCTGTTGCTAGCGACCGACGACCCCTACATCGAAGTTCCGACAGTATTTTGACAGCTCTAGCATCAAACCTCACTCAAGCGTTGTCGTTGAGCGCCCGATATCTACCCGTGTGGGCGGTTGTCGGTCTTGACAGTCTACTACCGTTTCCATTAGTAATTTGTAGACCTGGGACCAAAGGCGTATGCTAATATAGCGATCCGCTCGTCTTCTTTCTTGCCGACGTCGGGCTGGGACGAGAAACTGCTCAAAAGTGCTTATTAGAAACTTCAAAAAAAGCCTGTATTCAGACCCCAGAAAGGTGGTTTCGTCTTAATGGCAGCCGTTTGAGATAGAACTGAAGCACAATACTGCTCCTAACTTTTGAAACATCCACGCGTTGCGACGGTTTTGTAGCGTCGCAAACCGTCGCACCGTCATAACTCCTCGAAAGCGGGTAAAATGAAAGGATCTTCACAGCGATGGACTCGTCTCTCTGTGGCGAGTCTAACCATGTACAAAACTACTGATTTGGTTAAAGTTGTAATAAGTTATTCCATGAAAACTATTGTCGATCCCTCGTTTGACAGTCTCGCCTCTCCTGATTTCCACTATTTCAATTGAGGACCAGCTCTCAGGAGGGAACGGTCAACGGATGTTCAGTCTTCTATCCGCCGCACGGCCACTTGAGCGTCGTCGCAACGCGATTTTTCTCCGTGGGATGCGAAATTTTTTGGATTTGACGGAAGGAGCAGAGAATTCTCTGCAGTCCACAAGTAATCTCTGTGGGGCGCGGATACCAAATTCCAACTCCCATGCTCTGGCTTCTTATTGAAAAGTGGCGTGAACAAAATTGTTTCCGATTTCATAATGGTGATATTGGAAAACACAAAATGGTAAAAGTATGCGCGCTTCGATTGAAGTTCAGTGCTGAAGAGACGAGTTCACAGAGCGTTCCTCTAACGTTTAGTTAGAATGACGCACACAGAAACTCGTCCACTGCAGTTGCAACGTCGCGGCCATGACCAGCAGCGCGGGGTCCAAACAACTCTGTTGACATACACCCGCTCTTACCATTAGCTCCCGCCTTGATGATTTCATAACGCCTCCCCGAGCCACTGTCACCGTCACGTTGCACCGACCTCGAAAGTCTTGCGACCCCGTTCCTCTTGAAGAGTCTCGATCTCTGCCTCCCCTCCCCTCCGCTCTCCGTAACAGTTACTTTGAGCAGAGATGCGGCAACGTGCGGCTCCGTCGCGTGCTTTCCATTGGCGCGCACAGTTCTTCACCCGTTGCGCCGGAAGCGACTGATCTAACCATCCAATCAGTAATTATAATGTTCTTCTGCCAACGAGTTTTTAGATGGAGTCCTTATTACTGGCCTGACGTTTCGTTTTCTCGTTTGGGTTTTCTATCCCCTCATGTTCCGTCAGAACAAAAACATTGGGGAGAGGAGGTCAGTGGCGGTTTAGAGGGCGTCTCTCAGCCCTTGAGCCCGTGAGCATACCTTTGAGAAGGATGATCGAGGAGACGTCAGGCTACTAATGAACTCTCCACCTCAAATCTTCGTTTTCAGAGAAGAACATTATAATTACAAAAATCTACGAGAGGCTGGAGTTTGCTTCCAGTAAGTGATTGCCCAGCATCTGGAACTCTTCTTGTTATGAAGTTGAGGGCAAAGTTCATTGGGAGAAACCCTTTCCACGTTGGAAAGTCTCTCTTCGAATGCGAACATATTGTTTTTCTTCTAAGTAGTAACTAAACATTTTTTAAATCCTCACTTCTTCAGATAAGTGTCTCCATGGTCCTTTTAGTGCACATTCGCATGTTTCGCGTTGCAAAACATTAAAAAAAAGCTTACCAGGAAGGTCATTAGGCCAACCCGGCCAAATGAAATGAGGTGCACATTTCTGTACGCAGCATGAGACGCTGAACTCAAATCTGCTTTCACTATCTGCTGAACTCTTCTCTGAAAGGAGTTACGGAGGGTTTTTGTTGCCGCCCTTGATTTTCAGTGTTTTGCCTGCAATCACATGTTAGCCGCATTATAAAAGTATCGAAAGGAGAACCGAGGCACTGGTGGTGAGCTTCGGTAGCGCAGTTGGTAGCGGTCTTGCTTCTCACGGAAGGGGTCGGGGGTTCGGTCCCTTACGGGGTTTGGTGTTTTGCTTTTTTCCAACATGGCTGAAAAGCCTTTTTGAATCTGTTATTTTATCAATGGTCGCCCGACGCTACATCTACGAAGAGTTTGCAAGCAGACCCTCTTAAACTTAAGCACTACTTGTCTGTGAAAGCCATGGTGCCCGTAGTGCAGGTGCTATGCTTTTCCGTGGCAAGTAGGTACGATATTCGTATTCAGGGGATCAAACTACCCCTTACAGCGAGTTTTTCGCCAAATCTGAGGCGACGAACTAATTGAGAAAAAGCGGGGCAGATGGGATCACCACTCCTCAAACTTTTAAACTCAAACAAACTCCTCCACTTTTTTGGGTTGACCAGTCATGAACTATCTGAAAAAAGCGGAGCAGTGATGGGATTACAACTCCACTCTTCTGGGTTGATCAATCATGGACGACGGGGAGAGAGAAAAAAGGGATTGTATTAGGGAATAGTGCCTTGCAGATCTTCGGATGATGCAGACGGGCAAGTCAGAGTTAGGTCAATTTTTGTCTATTCTGAAGTTCTTTTCCAGTGCCAAGTTTTTGTAATGGATTGGTGGATAAGCGAGTAAGTGACTGCCCAAATTTTCGAGGTTAGGTCAAAATTTCAGAATTCGCTAGAAGTTTGCTCAAAGGGAGAGTCTGGCTCCCTGATTACGAATATCATACTTGTTCGAAGCAAAAATGCCTGGCGCCTGCGCTACAAGCGCCCAAAGTAGTGAGGAGCGATGCCGCCCAAGTTCGTTATTAATTGCCCTTCAAATTCTTTGTACTGTTAACTATACGCAAGCATGTTGGACTAGCGATGTTAGGAGTCTTCCTAGCTATCTTACTGCAAACGGCAAAAGAACAAACTCGCCAGGGAGTTGATCCCCTGACCTCTTTTTCGTGAGCCTCGACCACAGCCCCTGCGCTTTTCTGCTTCATAATTCCTTTCAGAGAAGAGTTCAGCAGATAAGGAACACATATTTGAGCTCAGCGTCCCAAGGCGCGTATACACATATACATCTCATTTCAAATGGCCGGGTTGACCAAATGACCTTTCCTGGTTAGATTGATTTGTTGCTGGGTTCGAAAAGATGGAATTATCTCGATATAGCTAGCGCCATATGGTTGGTGCGGCGTAAACTCTAGAAATTTGGCCTGTTACACGACGAATATTTGACCTTTGAGCTAGATTCTATCCGCTCCATCCACCGACGGCTTCTGACCTCTTCTTCTTCGTCAACCATTGTCATTGACCTCTAACCACTTTTTTCCCGGTCTTCAGGATTCTTGGGACCGAATTATAACTTTGACGCAAACTCCGCCCGCATTGGCCCACGTCCCACACACCAATGGCAGTTGACCTCCCTTCCGTTGTGAGACTCGATCCACTTTTTTCCGGTCTCCAGGTCCTCTTGGGACCGAGTTATAATGTTTGTGGATAACCCTCCTTTTGGTGCATGCCCCGCCCACCAATAGCAGTTAGCTTCATTTCCTTCGCTGACCTCTATTCACTTTTTTCCCGGTCTCACGGCTTTTTGGAACCGAGTTATAAATTTGTAAGCAAACTTTGTGCGCGCCGCTCTCCCTTTAGCGCCCAACCTCTCCTTCTCAAACCCCTATCCACTTTTTTCCCGCTCTTTAAGTCGGAATCGGGATTATGGGACTTGTAGAAAACGCTGTGTACTTCAGGACACGCTCCGCCCATTGTGGGCGGCCTCCGCTCACGTCATGTATGCTGGGAACACCTTAGACATTGCTTCGCTACACCGATTTTTTCTGCTCTATAGACTTTCACCTAACCGAGTTGTGAATTTTTCCATTGATTACGTGACTACTTGAACTCTCCCCTGTGTTCTCTGCCGCGAAAGGCCAGAGCGCAGACGATTAGAGAACGGCCTGGCTCGGCTCCAAAACCCAAGAAGGAAGGTGACAACCCTAGGACTAAGCCTTGGAGGGAGAAGGGACTCCGGAGTGGGTGAGCCAATTACATTGTGGCAAAGTTTGAATGTGTCAGATCACAACAATCACAACGCTGTCCAAGCGAGAGGGCACAGGCGAGAGCATCGAGTCGATGCGGTTTAAGGGCTTTTCAAGTTGTCCGTAGACCTTTCCATTAAGCACACCTTTTTGCGAACGCCCAGCCCACCGAGGGTGTGTTTCTCTAATTCCATCTGACTTACCAATGCGCACCTTTTCCCTAATTTCGATGCTTAGTTTAAAGGCACAACCAGGCAACGGTCGTATGAACGCTTCCCTTCGGTCTATAGTATAGACCCCTAGAGGACAATCACAAATGTGGCGTTCCCGTGCACGGAAACCAACCGACAAGAGCGCTTGGGCCTTGCAAAGTAAGCTGCTGAAGCTGCAGACTTTTTCTCTTATCAGGCTGTTGTCTGGCGCTCATCTGTAGCGCTCTCTCGCCTCATACTCTCCTCTCCGCGCTTAGTCTCTCATTCCCTTAGCACAGCCGATTAGGAAGGTGAGTGAGCCCTTAACCTAAGCGTTTTCGACGGATTCTTTTCCTTTTTTCTTTACTGCCGGCCCACTTCGCACCGATACATTCACATTCGTGTGCAAGAGCCACACCATTGTGATCCTGGGACGGTTCTTTTCGATGCACGCCACGCCCGGGGAGAAGCTCCGCTTAGCTAACGTGTGTTTTGTATTTTGCGAGACCTCGCCCACCCATCCACACTTGACCCGGTCCCTCCAGGTGGATCATAAAGAGCTAAGGAATTTCGCAGATTCCTTTATGTATGTATACAGGGGGGGCCAAAAAAAAGACATTTTGCCTCCACTTCCAGATGGATTTAAGCACATTTTACTCAACTCAGACCGAACGGTTCCAACTTATTATTAAAGAGCGCATTCCATTCTATAAGAAAATCTTCATAGTGGCCACCTACGTGGACGGCATCAGAAGAATTTGCCCTGGAAACATGGTGCACTGGTCGAGCTCAATGGGGTCTTCGAAGGATCGTGTACCATAACGACCCTTACTGGAAAGCTAGTTTCGAGGGGATTTGCATAGTGGAGCTAATGCCTCTAGAAAACTATCCAACATTAAATCGATTCACGAAATTGCGTAAGAGCTTCAGGCTGAAGCTCTTACGGTAGACCTCCTTGAGCCTGACGACGGTGACAGATGACGTCATATTCTGAAGACGGTGAGGGCAGTGAAGGAGGGCCTGCGTACACTATAGAGGGACACTTACCAGGGAGGTCTTCAGGAAATGCCAAGCTTTTCAAAACGGTTTTTTGCATGATATAGGGACACATGCATGGAACACCAAACTGTAGTTCATTTTTCCTGAGCGGCCCTCTGAATACCAAAAAAGGAGCGAAGAAAAAATTCTTAAGGAACTGCCGTTCTAACCGCTTTGTTGTGACGTACATCGCACACAGCGTTGACCAGTGTCATATCAAAAGGTTCTCATGAATTGTACATTGAAAACAATGCGGAATTCGGTCAAAAATAAAACGATCTCCTTGGCATGTATTGAAACTATTGTGGAACATTCATCAGCGCCGTCTGAAGCCATGCTATCAGCGGCAGTCGGATGGCCTAGTGGTTAGTGGTGCGGTCTGTGAATCGGAAGGAAAAGGGCGGTGTTGATGGTTCGACTCCCACAGTGCCAAAGTTTTGCTTTTTTTCTATTGTCATTTTCCTGTGATCGTGCACTCCTGCGCATGCATATAATGCGGATTTATGTTCGTTTTGAGATCCTACGACTGCAAATTCGTATTGGTCTCTCACGAACTTGTGTGTGCATCGATAGAAATTTTATAATTCATAAACAAATTGCCCCCGGAAGGCTTGGAGAAGTGGAATAGGAGGGGTCCGTCCTAGTGATTACCACGGAAACCGAGGTTCTCCCTCGCAGGGCAAGTCTCACACAACGTTGCGTTTTTTGCAGCTGATCTAGCTATCGGCAGTAGACCCAGCCAGAAGTATGACCAGAAGCCCATCCTGCCACTGTTTGACAAGGAGGAGAACCTAATGACATAGTCATTGGTGACTTCTCGCCAATCGCCGGCTTGAGTGTCTACCATTGTCTATTACGGGAAAGGATTTCTCATTCCGTGAAAGATGACAAGGAGGTCGCCTCCAAATTATCTACCAATGAGCCTGACGGGCTAGTGATCTATCTACCCATGGTCCAACTGTTCGAAGTTGGGACGAAATCTTAATTTTCCCTGAAACTTTCGGGTTAGGGGTTATTCGGCGTCCTGATTACGAATATTCTATTAGTTTTTAGCGTAAACGTCATTTGAATTCGCTATGACGCCATTGGGCGCTACAACGGCGCCGTTTTGGTGTCGCAACTTTCTCCACCAGTTTTTTTAGTCAAAATCTACGTATGAAGGTTGCTGTTGCTCCTAATTATAGATATGACATCTGCTATTCACGCTGACACCCTTTTTCGCGAATTTTGGAACGCCAACACAAAATGCAAAAAATTGTCACTGCGAGGATCGAACTAGGGACCACTTCATCACCCCTTTTCTGGTATTCAGAGGGCCGTTCAGGAAAAATGAACATGGTTCTGTGGTTCCCGCATGTGCCCCTATATCATGCAAAAGACCGTTTTCAAAAAGCTTGGCATTTCCTGAAAGACCTTCCTGGTTAGGGAATACTCTGCTGAGGAACTCCCGTCAACGACAGCAATCTCTGCGAAGAAAAAAGAGCCGAAGTCCGACATAGGCAAAATGTCTTTTTTTGGCCCCCCCCCTGTATGTAGCTGAGCTAAAGGTCGCCTCCATGCTAGATTGTTTGAACGAGCGGCGCGGGAATGTTTTCGAAGAGGCGAGCATCATAACGTTTACGTCCAATCGTAAGTGGCGAAGGGCTCAAAGTGAGGCGTTACGAAATCATCGAGGCGGTAGATAACAAGGGAGGTCTTTCGGGACAGGCCGCGCTTTTTCAAAACGGTTTCTTTGCATGCTGTAGGGGCTCTCGCGTGGACTACAAATCTGTGTTTCATTTTCGCTGAAAAAATCCCTGATGGCCAAAAAAAAAGTCGAAAAAATTTGTTGAGAATGAACAGTTTTTACAGCTTCGGAATACGTTTAGGACTTGTAGGGATGATGATCACCTTCATATCAAAGGGAACTAATCAAGATAGTATTGAAAACAAGGTGAAACTCGTCAAAATTGAAGTACTGACAGTGGTATTGGTAAACTATTGAAGTCCATGATACAACACTGAAACTTTTCACAATAAAACGGCTGCTTCACTTTGTTTGGAAAGCTGTAAATTTGGAGGCGAGGAGACCGACGAGGGTCGTCTTATCTTAGCATCATGTTGAGTCCCAAAGCGCTCCTCCCCAATGGAATCGTCTAACAAAAAGTCGTGATTCTATCTCTTTCAAAAATCGTTGGCTCGAGACTCATCCAGTCACGATCAAAAACAAAAAAAAACAAAATTGTGTGTTTTTTTTTCGTAATTAATTCGAAAAAGTAAAAGAACTGCTTCCTAAAACGAACTCACATTCCCGTCGCACATCTGTCACAAATGTTGGCGATGGGAACAATTCCACTCGGATGCCGAAATGCCTTCACTGGGAGTTTTTAGCCTTTTACTAATGTTTCAATAACATTCACATTTTCTCCTGCTTCCTATTCTATCGATCGTGGCACTTGTGGTAGCCATATTTTCTTATATTACCTTATTTTCCATAAGGTCACGATCACCCAATCCTTCTATATCAGCTCTACCTTGACCCTCTCCGTCATAGTGTGTGGAAGCTCCTACCCACCTCTACGCCAACGCGACCGATTCCTTCAAGCACTTGCTAGTACTGCTGCGATATTTCTTCATATCATTTGACATTCAAGAGCGCTTTGGAAGTGCTTTATTCGAATCGAACCATTCGTGGAGACGTTACGATAGCGCCGCGATGGATTGGCGACACCATTGGACGATTGTGCAATCTGAAGCGGATACTCATCAGTTGTGAGCCGTATGGCGACACGGCACAAGGCTACGGAACAGTAGTTGAGGTGAGTCATGGCTCTCTTCAATTCTTATTGATATTGTATTCGAAAAAGGTATTAGTTCGCTCTAACAGTATGCTGTCATTTTTTTCTTAGTTAGGTTAGCAAACGTCGCCCGTTTCGGTGACGAGTCTAGTCTTCAATCCTTTTCTTTGCTGCGGTCATTCTCTTCCATGAGACCCTTCGCATTTTGAAGGTTCTGTCGGATTGGAGTATTGTCGTTCAATCTCACAGCAGAAGTGATCGGGTTCATTGCTCCCTTCTTAGTACCTGCTCGGATTCAAAGGTGAACACTTATTCAACTTTGATTGAAGAAATGTGGTTTGCAGCCGCTAGGTATATTCTTTCTCAATATGCAGGGTGCGCCAAAATTATAGCGACAGCGATTTCGAGTCGCCTAGAATGAACATGCCACAATTCCAAGAAGCCAAAAATGCAGTAACGTTCACTGTTCAATAATGAATCGTAAACATCTGCCAAATCTCAGAAATTCCTTCGTTGGCACTTATACGGGCCTTGAGAAGCAGTGAGGAACCATCGACGGTGGCACGCAAGGTGGTGCGTGGAACCCGTCCTACGTATTCTGAAGCAATTCTTCAAAATAATCCCCAAAAATGTGAAGTTCCATGCAAGCTTTAGCTTACAGAATCAATTCCACAGTGTAACCCATTTATATTGAATCTGAAATGCTGACCAACTCGTTGAAAGTGATGAATTCGACAAAATTGGCTCTGACACCAGTTCTGCACCACCCTTGCCCTTATGGAAATCCCTTCCTTATGAAAGATCCAACAATGTTTTTCAAATCTTAGGATGGCAATTTGCTTGGGAATTCTCAAGTAATCTCCTTAATGTCCATCTCTCGTGACATTCGGCGGAACGAGTGCGCGAAGTGCCAGCAAATTCTGTTGCGCACCATGCTGACATTGCTCGTGGCCGTCTCAGAAACACGGCCTCCCATCCAGACTGAGTGCATTCCTTATTTCATGGAGCGTTCAGTGGAACCATGAATGCATGTTGGTGGTCAAATAAGATAACTATGAACAGTTCAAGCATAACAAAACACAAATGAGTAAAGCAGTAAACAGCACCTTTAAATAGTTTTTCAAATTGCATGCGCAGCCGTTGTGGCCATAATTTCGGTGCACCCTGTATTGTATTTACGATGAAAGCGATCATCCAGCTCAAACTGCTGCTATTTCACTTCATTCGCATATTAGGAGGTTACCGGAAGGTAATCATTTTTTCATGGAACTTTTTAAATCAAAAGTTTTACGTGAACCTTTCAAGCAAGTTGGGGGTGGCCAGTGTTTCAAGGAAATACAGGAAATATAGGACGAGCCTATCTATCCGCTTCAGTATTTTCTAACTTCAAAGAGGTCAACTAGATGACCTGGGACGGTAGTAAAGTAGCCTCAACTGCTAGTTCCCACGTGACCATGAGCTCGTGGTAACTTGGTGATGGCTTCCAAACGAAGTTACCCTAAAATATGCGTAGAGCACCTCTGGAACCCCTCCGAAGATTCCCCGTCAGAATGGTCGAAGTGAGTTCGAACTCACTCGGAAGTGGGGGGATGACGACATCACGTTCTAGTAAGAGGATTAGCAGGGTGGTCATCCAAAAACTAACAGCGATGGCGGCAGAGAAAAAGGAAATAGTGCGCGCGGTGGAGGGCGCAAACATGCTGCCACTTCATCTCTAAAAAGTCCTCCGGAGGACTTTTTAGAGATGGCCATCTCCAAACAGCCAGGCTGTGTGGGTCAAAGCAGTAAGTTGAAAAGGGAAAGGGAAGCAACTTGCATTGATTCGTCAATGGTGTAGCGCCTGCGGTCCACGTTGGTGTTGAGTCGGTCACGGGATCGATACTACTAGATGTCAAAATCTTTGCAACTTTTGTGGGTTATTGCCTTTTCTCTACAACTCTTTCACCGTCGATAAGAAGGGCTCCATAGTGCAGTGGTAGCGATGCCGCTCATGGGACGGTGCACCGAAGGTTCAAACCCGTGTGTGACGCGACTTTTGCAAGCAACGTGGTGGATGCTCACCACTTCGCCTATGGCAAATTGCCATTGGCTCAATGGGGACGTTCCACGCTGCCGCTGGATCAACACCGCTTGAGACTAAGATTTGCAAACAACATCCATTGCATACCTTTCATCAACATCTCTTCCAGTGGTGTGGTCGAGTGATCCCTGGTGCAGTGGCAAAAACCCGGCTATGAGCCCTACCATCCAGGGCTCAAGTCCGAGAGGGATGCAAGTTTTGCAGGTCGTGTGGCGAGGCTGGCGGTTTCAACTAGGGTCATGTCCATGTTTCCACGTTCTCTATTCCTCGCCAATGGGTGTAAATCACCACATTTGATTGCCAGTCTAGGGCACCGGGTACCGTCCCCGGTCATGGACATGACAGGTATTTGGGAAATGGACCATTTGGCGTACTTGGCGCTACAACGTCTTTCTTTATTTTTTGCCACATTTGACCGTTAACAAATTGCTTGAAATGCTCACGTATGTTTTAACCTCATGAGTGTTCAACACTTTTGGCTATTTATTTATTTGGGTTTCCATTCAAAGTTTTATGGGAATCTGAAAGCTGTTCCTGGTCAGACCCGACCGAAAAGATCATCAAATGCTTATTTGATGCACTAACCATTGGAAAGACTTAAATGTCTTCGTGCTGGGGTCAATTCTAGCCCCCTTTCGGGTCCTGACACACGCCTCCACTCTGACAGGAGAGGTCTTTCAGGTGTCCCCGCGCTTTCTCAAAACGGTTTTTTGCATGATGTAGAGGGATGTGCGTGGATTACAGAACTGTAGTCCATTTCCGCTAAATGGCCTCTCTGAATGCCAAAAAAGGAGTGAGCAAATGGTCCTTGGTTCGATTCTCCGCGGCGACAAATTTTTTGCATTGTGATTTGACGCAACAAAATTGGCACCAAATACGTCAACACCAGGAATTGATGTCATATTTATAATTAGGCTTGCAAAAAACCCTTAAAAGTAAGCGTATACCGAAAACTGGTGGGAGAAAGTTGTGACGCAAGAACGGCACCAACGTGCCGTCGAACAGCGTCATAGGGGCCCGAAATGATGTCGGAGCTGAAAATGAATGTCATATTCGTAATCAGGACACCTGATTACCCTTGTATTCGAAGTTTCCAAGAAAATCAAGACTTTGACCCAACTTCGAAAAATTGCTTCATGAGTAAACTCTGTAGGTAAACTCTGTAGTTAATAAGTATACTCTGTAGCACGTCAGGCTCGATGAACTTCTTGGAAATGACCTCCTCTAGATCCTCATCAAGGAATGAGAAATGTTCCTACCGAACAGAATAGTAGACACCCAAGCTGATGACGGTCGGGGAGAGGGGACACCCGCAATGCAGTAGTTTTCTGCTAGTTCTCCACACGGAGCTTGCCCCCAAGCGACTGGAAATACTTGAAGAGTTACTTATGGTGGAAATTTTCGAAGTTAGGTCAAAGATGCGATTTTCCTCGAAACTTCGGCTATAGAGGTAAATCAGTGCGCTGGTTAAGAATATGGCATTGTTTTTTGGAGCCGCCGCTATCTGGCGCCATTTCGACGTTACAACTTTGTTTGCCTGCTTTCGGTGAAAACTTACCTCATCGGGGTTATTAACGGTTCTGATCATGAATAATACATCTATTATGGCGTTTATGCAACTTGGAGCCGAGATCGAGATCTGGAAGTGCCAACAAGAAACGCAAAAATTTGCGCATCTCGAGGATCCGAACCAGCAACCCCGTCCAACCGTGCCAATTGAAGTCCATATCGCTATCCACTACACCACCGACGCATCCGAATGCTGAGTAGCCAAATGCACCCATGAAACTTCCACACGCTCTTCACTACATAGCATGTCATCACTACGACAACTTTCCAATTTTGGCCAAACTTCGCGTTGTTTTCGATACAGAGCTTGCGAGAACCCTTCGTTATGCAAGCAGTCCACGCCATAAATGAAACAAACGCAAAAATTGCACTATCCGACGAAATTATTTTCACCCTTTTTGGCATTCAGAGAGCCATTTAGCGGAAATGGACTACAGTTCTGTAATCCACATCCCTCTACATCATGCAAAAAACCGTTTTGAGAAAGCGCGGGTGCACCTGAAAGACCTCCCTCGTGAAAGTCCTGGCGTATCTAATCATTTAATACCTTCGGAGGGGTTATTTGTGGCATATTATCTGCAGTTACAAGCAGCAAATAAAAGCAAGAGCAAATCGGAGAATAGTGAGAGGGTTACGAAATAGAAATAGATGAGATGAAAACAATTCGAGACAAAGAAGGCTGGACGCTTGTGAAAGAGGGTTTCTTATTCAACGTAATGGAACGAATGGAACGTAACGTAAAGACGACAAAGAAAGATAGCCATATACTAAACAGGAAATATCATAATTTTGTCACGATAGCAAATAACACCGAAAAGTGCAACGATCAATATTGATTACGTTTTAAATGCATCGAAACGCAGCAACATGGTACTTTAACGCAAACGCGTTTGGCGGCAATCACAAGAGAAGAAGCGAATTACGTGGACCTGCTGTTGTGAAACGACCATTTACTTGTTTAACCCATAACGGCCGGCGACGTTTTGCGTCATCGGAGCTATGCCGGCCGGCTTTTATACCTCCTCTCGCGCGTGGACCACATAGTGGCGCACGCCGGCGCCAGGGTAATTTATGCAAGCTTGTGCTAATGGCGCTGGAAACCATGTTTTTGTGCCCGAACTTCATGACCTAAAGGGAATTCGAGCTGTTGGCATCCATGTAGCCCTCCATTCTGATACTTCACTTCAGTGAGCAGGTTTAGTGAACAAAAAAGCTACTCCAGATTTATCTCCGGACACCACGAATCCAGCAACTTTCAGGTAGGGAAGCGACAACTGTAGGGAGGTTGTGGATGGGGAACCATTACCAAGCCTATTAGCATACGGAGGAAGTTGGATATGCGAGTTTGTGGTATGACAGCACGCTATTTCACCGAGAGAGCTCAGATGAGAGCAGAAGCAACGCAGCTTGCGCGCGAAAACTGAATCGCATCACTTCGAGAAAACTCTGCGCAAGAAAGTTCCATGCACATATTTCCTTTTTCTTACTTATCTGTGTTCTGCGCTTCCGGTTGTTCCTACAGACATCCCTACATCGGGTTGCATGCAAATCCTATCGTACTTTCAGGTATTACTTTTCTTTGAATTCCTCTGCTTTTTTTCCGTCGTCGCATTGAGTCATGGTTTTTAGGATGCGTCTTATATCTCTAGCTATTTTGTAAATACCATTGCTACTATTGAAGTGTAGTGAATAACAGGGAGAAGTTGTACATGAAGATGGTTTTATTGGGAACATTATTCTTCTAGGTTGTTAGTATACAACAATATTTGTATTACTCGAAGTGCTGCAAAAATGAAAAAATTCATTCTGGAGGTCGTGCTCCACCATGCGGCGCACGCCGTCCGTTATGGGTTGAATCAGGCAATTTCAAAAGCTAAGATACAGCACGCCCCAAAAGAGTTGGTTTACCTTTTTTCAGATATCTCTGAGGAATTAACCATTTCTCCTCGAAATCTTACCAACAATTCCTCATGGGCTGTATTGTGATAAGATGAACACTTTTGAAACTAGACGTTAACCCATTTTTTTCAGGAAACATGACATCTCGAAAGTATAGGTTTACATTGTTACTCTGCCTTGTGTTCCTAATAGAGGAGTAAAAAAGAGTAAGTCAAGGATTACAATGATGTTGCAGTCGGTGACCACTGCATCCTGAAAAGAAACAATTCGTATCTCAGCCCGACCAAAAAATTCTGCTACAGCATGCAGTCTTACGGCACGAGTTCGAGAATCAGTTGTCAGGAAAGCTTTCTTAGAGGCAGAGCGAGAGTGCTCTGGTTTCATCTGTACTTTCGACTATACTAAGGATGTGCAACGACTAGGCAAGGAGCTATCACATTAAATGAGCAAAAACTCTCTTGACCGCGAATTTGATCACCTTCCCGAAATAGCACTTCATTATTCCAATGTAACATGTGCCACAAGGAGTCATGAGTTCGTTTTCTTAAGGACTACATTAGCTGTCCATAACATCGGGTTGATGTGGTTTGCAGGATTCATCTCTGCGTAATGCAACACGCTAAGACGATATAGATAATTTTTGGACGGAAGGGTTCGTAATCACTCGATAAAATAATGGTCTGTACCAATGGCGCAATAGTTTTTAGGCACGATTCGAAAAAGAAGCCATGCCTCTTATCCATGAGCGGATTTGCTGCCGGTAGTGTTATGGTATGGGTTGTCTGTTGCAATTTTGTGTCGGCAACTTTATATCCTGGAGTTTCAATAGTTGTTTAAAGATAACTGGGCTATCGTCCTCTCGAATAACCACAGCGTTTTCATTATATTTTTTGCCTTTCGAAGCGCGTGAACTGCACTCACGAATACACGAATAAATGAGTACATGAAAATTCTTATTCGTGAGCTTTGAAAGTCAGCAAAATAACACTGCCGTTCACGCGAATGCCTTAACAATAACGCAGTTTAGCTAGGGAAGTTTCGTCCTTCCGTTTACACTCAGGTTCGATCAAGAACCTCTCGAACTACCTCGCATCAGGCTTTTAACCCAGCAGGGACACTCCGACGGGCTGGAAACAATCAAAAAATCTCGTGCAATAGGTTTGGGAGCGCTTACCCCTCCAAGCAGTCTACTAAGTTCTCTTGATCATCTCAAAGAAGTCAATGAAAATCTTCTCAAAGGAGTAGGAATGAAGCAAGGTTATAAGTGCTATTGTTGTCGTAATTTTTTGTGTATATCGTAAAGAATGCACGAATGACGAAGTGAGCCAACACTTTCGGACAGCATAATTTTCAAAGAGAATCTGCATCTGCTTTTCTTTTTGAATTCATAATCAATACTTCAACGGTTATACTTCTCCTAAGGTATTGCTGGAGAATTTAGGGAGGAATCAATTCATTTGTTCCAAGGAAATGTACACAAGTGAGGTTAGCCTTTACTTTTTTGGCTCACTGTAGATTTAGATTTTACTAAACTTCGTCTTCTAGCATATAGTAAGCTCACAAGGGAAGGATGGTAGGTCGAAGTGGCCTATTTTAAATGAGATGCATATCACCTAAAGAACCTTTGAACGCACACCACAAATCTGCATTCCAAATCTGCTGAACGGATCTCTGAATAAAACTACAGAATTTGTTGTGATACGGAATAGGTCCAAGTTCAGCAGAAATTGACATGCACGCATAGCTTGGATATTAACCGGAGGTCTAGTGGATACTATGCCGGTCTTGTGTTGGCAAGGTCAAGGGTTTGGATCCTTGCAATGCTGAGTTTCCTTTTGGCACTTTTTCAGAAGAATGCTCAATGCGTCTGCAAAGCACTTCCACCTATTAAGGGGACCTTATCTTGGCGAAAACTACTCCATGCAAAGACCGCTTCAGATAATTCAACGGTGGATTTTTCTGATCTCTGATCTCTCTTTCTGATTTCTGCTTTCTTCTACACACCGAACATGTTGAACCTCCAAATTTGCTGAAAATCTGTGAGCAAGGTTAATGGTATGTTGAGGAAGAATCTCAAAATCACTCAGCCCAGAATCCTCGCATTCTCCCTTTTCAGAAGAACAGCCACTGTATGGGTGAGTGGCCCAGGAGCTAGCTCCATAACGCACTGCAGATGTTTATGTTTCAAACTAGATCGATGTTCGTGTTCACTAGGTTCGGAATTATTATATTTTCTGTTCAGTATACGATTATCTTTCTTTGTCGTTTTTAATCTTCCATTACGTCTAAATAGTAAAAAAGCCCTCTCCTCCAAGTGTCCAGCCTTCTTTGTCTCGAATTATTTTCATCTCATCTATTTCTATTTTGTGACCCTCTTACTATTATCCGATTTACTCTTGCTTTTATTTGCTGCTTGCGAATGAAGATAATATGCCGCAAATGACTTCTCTGAGGTATTAAATGATTAGATACACCAGGTCTCACGAGGGAGGTCTTTCAGGTACACCCGCGCTTTCTCAAAACGGTTTTTTGCATGATGTAGAGGGATGTGGATTACAGAACTGTAGTCCATTTCCGCTAAATGGCCTCTCTGAATGCCAAAAAAGGAGTGAAAATAATTTCGTCGGATAGTGCAATTTTTGCGCACTCACCGTGGTTTGTTTCATTTATGGCGTGGACTGCTTGCATAACGAAGGGTTCTCGCAAGCTCTGTATCGAAAACAACGCGAAGTTTGGCCAAAATTGGAAAGTTGTCGTAGTGATGACATGCTATGTAGTGAAGAGCGTGTGGAAGTTTCATGGGTGCATTTGGCTACTCAGCATTCGGATGCGTCGGTGGTGTAGTGGATAGCGATATGGACTTCAATTGGCACGGTTGGACGGGGTTGCTGGTTCGGATCCTCGAGATGCGCAAATTTTTGCGTTTCTTGTTGGCACTTCCAGATCTCGATCTCGAGGCTCCAAGTTGCATAAACGCCATAATAGATGTATTATTCATGATCAGAACCGTTAATAACCCCGATGAGGTAAGTTTTCACCGAAAGCAGGCAAACAAAGTTGTAACGTCGAAATGGCGCCAGATAGCGGCGGCTCCAAAAAACAATGCCATATTCTTAACCAGCGCACTGATTTACCTCTATAGCCGAAGTTTCGAGGAAAATCGCATCTTTGACCTAACTTCGAAAATTTCCACAGACATAAGTAACTCTTCAAGTATTTCCAGTCGCTTGGGGGCAAGCTCCGTGTGGAGAACTAGCAGAAAACTACTGCATTGCGGGTGTCCCCTCTCCCCGACCGTCATCAGCTGGGTGTCTACTATTCTGTTCGGTAGGAACATTTCTCATTCCTTGATGAGGATCTAGAGGAGGTCATTTCCAAGAAGTTCGCCATCGAGCCTGACGTGCTACAGAGTTTGCTTATTACTGGATTATTATTATACCAGTTCAGCTCCGCACGCATCCGCGAGCATCATATGGTGGAGTTCAGTGGAACTGGACAAGCTGTAGAATGTTAGGTCACATGGCTAAGAACTATTATTGAGCTGCTTTGAAAAATGCTCCTGATACAATGCAAAGGCTGCAAA
>MU868678.1:52711-62957 GCA_036418205.1 Ostertagia ostertagi | reverse complement strand
ACCCCCTATAAAACATGTAGAAGCGAAGGTTTTACTGTCACCACGAAGACTACAACGAATTTTATAGTACTCAAATTCTGGACTTCGTTATCAGCCGTTATCGATTGTTATCACTTTTGATCACTCACCATTCGTGTTCCCGTGAAATTCTCCGTACCATATGTAAAAGCGAAGGTTTTACTGTCACCACGAAGACTACAACGAATTTGATAGTACTCAAATTCTGGACTTCGTTATCAGCCGTTATCGATTGTTATCACTTTTGATCACTCACCATTCGTGTTCCCGTAAGATTCTCCGTACCATATGTAAGAGCCAAGGTTCTACTGTCACTGCGAAGGCCGCAACGAAACTGGTGGTATCCACACTTTGACGCCCCTTATCAGTTCTTATCAGTTGCTACCACTTTCTTTCATCACCTTCTTGGTCCCCGCCTCATCCCACATAATATGAATGGGTTCAAACATGTTACTGCCAATGCGAGGAGAGCAACAAAACTGGTGGCCTTTGCATTCCGGCGCACGTTGTCATCTCTTATCACTTGCTATCACCATTCTTCGCTCTCTATTCGGGTCCCCGTCACACAGCACATTACACTTATGAGTGGAAACTCTCCACTGTCAACGCGAACGGCGTAACGAAATTGGTGACATCAACATTTCGACGTCCGTTATCAGCTCCTATCAGTAGTTATCACTTCCCGCCACCCGTCATCAGTGTTCACCTCCCCCCTATATATCCTAGAAGTTTGAGCGCTCTGGGTCCAAAGGGGGTGAAGTTATGAATTTCCGGTCAGACACACACACAACCGCTTAGCCGATTATATATAGTAGGATTATTGTTATATACATTATATTATTATATTATATTATATTATTATATTATATTATATTGTTATATTATATTATATTAGTATATTGTATTACTTATTATTACTTATTATTATCATGGAGCAATTTTTCGAAGTTGGGTCAAAGTCTTGATTTTCTTGGAAACTTCGAATACAAGGGTTATCAGGTGTCCTGATTACGAATATGACATTCATTTTCAGCTCCGACATCATTTTGGGCCCCTATGACGCTGTTCGACGGCACGTTGGTGCCGTTTTTGCGTCACAACTTTCTCCCACCAGTTTACGGTACACTCTCGGTTTTAAAGGAAGCGATCACGCTGGCTTCCACGCTGGATTTGCTACCCTCGCGTTATCAATCGATAAGGTGTGAGGCAGTGGCAGTAATTGTTGGACGAGTGTAAGCCCATGGAAGATATGATACGATGATAAGAAGGTGCGCGGGGTGGGCGCAATAAGTACCATTAATAAGACGGGGGCCACGTCCAGAATGAAAAACGTGTGAATATAACACGAGGATACTTTGTTGGACGAGTGTAAGCCCATGGAAGATATGATACGATGAGATAAGAAGGTGCGGCTGCTTGATAAGAGGTGCACTCCAGAATGAAAACGGGACGATAAACGGTATCATATCTAGCACGCTCTTATCGCACCCCTTTCCACATCGATAAGTCTTGGTTTTTGCTGAACGGAAGTGGATTTCGGCGCCTTATCACTCCGTTGATAAGGCGCCACTGCCACTGAAACTTCACGTGTTGTAACATTGGGCAGGACCCACTCCAATACATAGCTTCCCTTATCGTTCCCATGAAAATTATCGTGACCACTTCCTTTAAGGGTTTTTTGCAAGCCTAATTATAAATATGACATCAATTCCTGGTGTTGACGTATTTGGTGCCAATTTTGTTGCGTCAAATCACAATGCAAAAAATTTGTCGCCGCGGGGAATCGAACCAAGGACCATTTGCTCACTCCTTTTTTGGCATTCAGAGAGCCATTTAGCGGAAATGGACTACAGTTCTGTAATCCACGCACATCCCTCTACATCATGCAAAAAACCGTTTTGAGAAAGCGCGGGTACACCTGAAAGACCTCCCCTTGTCAGGTGACGACTCCCAGAACAGTCCCGCAACCGCTCCCGCAATCAATCGTTTAGCGGGGCTTGGCAACTTTAGATGCAACTGCAATTATGGCGAGACTTGTTCGCACCTCCACTCACCTGCCTGTGGGGACACCTCGCTTAATTGCGGTCCGTTGACTGCTGACCTCTCCTTGTCAGACTCATCTTTAGTATTGATATCATGTCATGTCATGTCATCATGTTCAATCATGAACTTTATTACGACCCATTTTAAAAGTCATCTACATTGAACTAGTCCGCCTAAGAATCATAAACATTTCTGGAAGCTATCAAATTCGATAGTTTGATACTATTTTACAGTACATATATGAGCGCTTCCTGCCAAGCTCGTGATTGTTTAGACACAAAGCGAGTGAAGCGCTCAGAACTGCTCCTCTCGACCATAATTTTTTCCCGTTAAATTTAGAAGAAATCAACTAACAAGGCCTATCAAGCTACTGCTTAAATGTATAGTATTTCATGCTATGGATTAGGTCAATTGTATCCTCATCTGTGAAAATAACTATCAGCAATTCAGAAGTAGTGACTCTGATGTAACCGGCAAAAGGCGACCGACCAACTAAAAAACTTCTTCTTAACAAGTTGTAAACAATATAGCGCTTGTTGAGCCTACAGATGAATTGAAATTTACCGGATAAACTGTTTTGAAATGTTCACATGGAATAGGAAAGACACAAGAAAAAATGGATGCCACACTAATTAGCCACTCTGACGGTTGGCTCGGCGCAAGGGTGAATCTTGAAAAACTTAAGAAAACGCTTCTGCTACTCAATAAAATTCTCTAGTTTCAGCGAGTCTCAGACATACCATTTTCTAAATATCATTTTATAAGATTGTTGCAGCACAACCTAGCTGGCAGACATCTTCGGGAAGTTTGAGAGATGCAAAAATGAGTCGGTAATTGATCATTCTGATGCTAAAATCGTATTGTCATGTTGTAATCACTAGTTATCAAAAAGATGGTAAAGGGGAGAATATATTGGAAAACACTTCGGTTGGACGATTTGTACCATTTATTCTCACTGAAGGTTTTCCTCGGAGTGAAAAATTGATCAATATCAAGTGAATGCGGTAAAAAGTTTCTGAGCTGCGATTTTTTTCAGATTTTCCAGTATTAGTTCAGGAGTGCACTATAAGCTGTGATCTTGAAGGTTACGCTAAAAAAACTTTAATTCTAAAACTTACCAAGTTTCTCTGAGTATTCATTCTTCACATTGTGTAATGTACATAATTTGCGATTTTGCTAGGTTACAGCTAATTTCCGCTATATCTGAAACTTCTGCGTTTCTATAACTGTGATGTGATGTAATTAGTGCGAGGTCAGCAGTCAACGTAGCCAATTAAACAGAGTCGTCCCACAGGCGATTGCCTAGGACACGCGAGCTGGCAGGTGTGACATGGGGAGTGTGAGGTCATCTGCATCTAAAGTCCCTCTCCCGTTCAGCGGTAATATTTTGATACAGTCGCTAAACGTCGCGTCCAGTGCTGTGTAAATAGTGTTAAGGGCTCCTTCAAAGTCGGCTGTCATGTCCGATATACCGCCTGCCTTGATCTACCCAATTCTACATGTAAATGGCGGTGTATCACCATTGCAAAGACTTCGTGGACAAGCGGCAATGATGCAAAAGTGGTGAGTCTGAATGAGGTTTTGAGAAACATTTACAATTTTCTAGGCTCGAATAAAAATGAAACATCTGTAACGGTATTAACCTCCCCTTACTTAGCTCAGAATGAGTTATGGAAGGCCCTCTGCAGTGAATAAGAAATGAGGCTACCGCGAGCTGGCCCACGACTTTTCCTACATTGTTTGCAAAGCTTGCACAGTGCTCGGTTATGAATCTTCAATCAAGCACAGGATCACTAAATCCGCACCATGAATCATTAACAGCTGCCATTAAAAGAATATGATATTGGAATGAGTTGCTTGATATAGCAGTCTTGCGATCTTGCCCGCGTGAACATGCGCTGCATGTTTGCAGGTCTAGATCTCTGTGCTTTTGACTTGCTTTCGTCGTGTGAATCTAACACGTAAGGTACTCCTTGATGCTTTACCACTTTTTTAGTGAAGTGGACTAGAGAAACTCTTTAGTAAAAAGTATGATGGCCACTTTGATTCTCCAGTAAAAAGTGCTCCGAAACACTTTCTTAGAGGGTCAAAGTGGCAGGTATCTGCGCTTATAATACAAACCCATTATCCTTCCTTTCTCTGTTCAACTACGGCTTATTCATAGAATCCGTCAAATTCACACTTAAATTGGTTTTTCTACCTCATTGTTGCTATGGGATTGACGTGACTCAAACGAAGTGTACGTATATATCCTATGGGGACGATAGTGGAAGTTGCGTAGAGGATTTGTAAGGGGCTACCCGAGGGACTATAGGTGACGCTTCAGGGGCAGTGGCAGCTTATCAGGGCGTAAGTAGGCGCCCAAAACCAACTTTCAGTAAGCAGCTACGCCTGCGTGGAAAGGGATGCAATTTCTGCGCGTTATCGATATCGTTCGATTTTCATTCTAAACTGCACTTTTTGCAGTGTTGTTTTGTTATCTTATCATGTCTACTGGGTTACATACAGTGGTGGCCAAAAAAAAGAGACACTTCACTCCACATACAAAACTGAATTATTTTTTTGTGCGTTGCAAAACCAAATCAAATGAGCTCAACAGAATATTAAAGAGCACGTTAAAATCTATCAACAAGCTACACAACAGCCTTCTACACCGACGACATCAGAAGGTTTTCTCACGGAAGTATTGTACACGGTACGAGTTCATCAAGGTCGTCGAGGCACCACAGACGATTACACCGTCTGAAGCGCTGGTCAAAGGCTAGTCATAGCTAGTCTCTGGGAACATATTCAACAATTTCCATTGAAGAAATTATGTAGCAGCTTCAGGTCGGAGCGATTACGGTAAGCCTCGTTGAGCTCGACGGTGACGGCAGATGACGTCATATTCTGAAGACGGCGGGGCAGTGAAGGAGGCCTGCTTCTGTTTACGGGGAACACCTAAGGAATATTCCGCCGTAAAACTTTCATTACATCGGCTTCCTGTGCGACGAAAAGTACGATGATGTGCGCCATGGTCTGAGTCAGGGTCAACCCTACGTTGGTACAAGTACCAACGGGGGGGGTCGTACTTGGTTTAGCTTGGAGGGGGGGTCGTACTATCTCGCTGGTCGGCGGATTTCTACTAATCGCCCTACTGATAATAGATGCTGGTACGGAAGGAAAGAGCAATTGGAAGTTGTTTACGCAAGAAAATTGATAGTAGAGCATCTGTAAGCCAGTTCCTTCTAAATGAGCTTTCAATCGAATCAGCGAATCAGAAGCGCGGCCGAGGCGTGGCGCACACCAAGGCAGGGATGTCAGTGCAAGCGCATGCTCGAAGCATTCTAACACATCCTATGGTCAACACGATATTGTTTTCCCTGGAGGTTGCGGCCAGTGAAACCTAAAAAAACCCGCGTTTTTAAGAAAATGGCTTGAAGAATGCCCCTCAAAAAAAGTAACAACGGGACTAATTTTTGAACTACTGACTTTTCAGGAACGTTTGGGTGCTTTTAGAAAGCTTGAATCCTGTAGTTTGTCATACCGTGTTCAGCTTCCCAAATGAATGAGTTTGAAGGAAGTTATGATCGTTTGAAGGTTGAAAAGTCGCGGTTCCAGAAAAATAGTTCCGCAAACCCCCCAAAAAAGTAACAACGGGACTAATTTTTGAACTACTGACTTTCAGGAACGCTTGGGTGCTCGTTAGAAAGCTTGAATCCTGTAGTTTATTATACGTGTTCAGCTTCCCAAATGAATGACTTTGAAGGAAGTTATGATCGTTTGAAGGTCAAAAAGTCGCTTTGCACAGAAAAAAGTAACAACGTACTAAATTTTTATTAAATTAACTTTCGAAGAATTTTTACCCATGTTGGAGAGAGAATAATTTGAATTTTTCAAATCAAATCACTTCGGCGCAAAAGCTCGAATATGAAGGAAAGTTATAGCCCTAGAAAGAGGAAGGTAAAAATTGTAGTGCAATTTCATTTCTTGCTTAATAACTTAATTATTTCAGATTGTTTAAGAACAAATCCGCTAGTAGCGAAAAAAGCAAAGAAATCCGTCAAAAACGCGCAAAATGGGACCACTTCCTCTGCCCGTTGACCTCCGATAATGGACGAGTTGGCAACCAACTAAGAGGTCGTCGGCACTCGTTAAACCATAGCTGCCATCATACCACCAGAGATCATACCTTGATTGATATAGCATTCCATGAGAAAAAAATTGGATACGCGCTCGAAGTGGCATACCTTATCAGAATGATAATCGAACAGCGATCTGCTGAGGGGCGGAGCACAGGCGGAGGCGGAGCTCAGAAAGGATTGGCAGCCCCAGGGCGCTGCAACGAGCGCACCTTTAGTCACAAAAAGGCCACATCTCGATTCCTTTGGGCTCTAGCTACTGCTTGAAGTGCTGCTCGTTCTTCCATGCTGCACAGAAATTTTATCGTAATTTCTCGCTTTAAGTTCAAGTACTAGAGTCGTCAGTGCCCATAGTGCCCATACTGTCGCTAAGACAAAGCCTTAGCGCCCTTACAGCGCAATTTCGAGTCGCGACACCGTCAAGAATCATGTGTGGATTCCCTGTTACTCTATCTGCGGAAAACTACATTATCGATCCCAAAGCAGGCTGTGCTTTCGAACGAAGGGCAAACTGTTATTCAGATTTGATATCACCGAGTTCCCACCAAGGCACCCTTGAAGTGCTGCCGTTCTTCCCTCCTGCAGACAACACGAAATTTTATCGTAATAACCGCTGTTCGATTATCATTCTGATAAGGTATGCCACTTCGAGCGCGTATCCAATTTTTTTCTCATGGAATGCTATATCAATCAAGGTATGATCTCTGGTGGTATGATGGCAGCTATGGTTTGCCGACGACCTCTTAGTTGGTTGCCAACTCGTCCATTATCGGAGGTCAACGGGCAGAGGAAGTGGTCCCATTTTGCGCGTTTTTGACGGATTTCTTTGCTTTTTTCGCTACTAGGGCATTATTCAGCATCTTCACTTCCACTATGAGCACAACAGAATCCTATCGTAATCTCTCGCTTTAAGAAGGATGACCATTAGTAATCCAGAATCCACCTCCGTCTTCCGAGAAACCTGAAATTTTACAAAGAAAAATTCCGTCTACTTCTCAATTTCCCCTTTCGACACCTGTTCCCGATCAACAAACGCGCTCCATTGCAGTCACCCAGGGCGCGATCCACCACGTTCAAAACGCGGTCAATACGCGTTTGGGTCGTCGGGGGGGGGGGTCGTACCAAATCGCTCACGAAGGGGGGGTCGTAAGAAAAATCCAAAAAGTACCAACGATAGGACCGGCCCTGGTCTGAGTGTCTCTTTTTTTGGCCGCCCCTGTAAGCCCAACCATTATCTATCTCAGCAGGAGTCAGTCATCGAGCCAACTCGGTCAAATGAAATGAGGTGCACATTTCTGTACGCAGCATGAGACGCTGAACTCAAATCTGCTTTCATTATCTGCTGAACTCTTCTCTGAAAGGAGTTACGGAGGGTTTTTGTTGCCGCCCTTGATTTTCAGTGTCTTGCCTGCAATCACATGTTAGCTGCATTATAAAAGTATCGAAAGGAGAACCGAGGCACTGATGAGGTGAGCTTCGGTAGCGCAGTTGGTAGCGGTCTTGCTTCTCAAGTAAGGGGTTGCGGGTTCGGTTCCTTACGGGGTTTGGTGTTTTGCTTTTTTCAACATAGCTGAAAAGCTTTTTGAGAAGCATTTTTGAATCCGTTATTTTATTGATGGTCGCTCGACGCTACATCTACGAAGAGCTTGCAAACAGATCTTCTTAAAGCGAGAGATTGCGATAGGATTCTGTTGTGCTCATAGTGGAAGTGAAGATGCTGAATAATGCCCTAGTAGCGAAAAAAGCAAAGAAATCCGTCAAAAACGCGCAAAATGGGACCACTTCCTCTGCCCGTTGACCTCCGATAATGGACGAGTTGGCAACCAACTAAGAGGTCGTCGGCACTCGTTAAACCATAGCTGCCATCATACCACCAGAGATCATACCTTGATTGATATAGCATTCCATGAGAAAAAAATTGGATACGCGCTCGAAGTGGCATACCTTATCAGAATGATAATCGAACAGCGATCTGCTGAGGGGCGGAGCACAGGCGGAGGCGGAGCTCAGAAAGGATTGGCAGCCCCAGGGCGCTGCAACGAGCGCACCTTTAGTCACAAAAAGGCCACATCTCGATTCCTTTGGGCTCTAGCTACTGCTTGAAGTGCTGCTCGTTCTTCCATGCTGCACAGAAATTTTATCGTAATTTCTCGCTTTAAGTTCAAGTACTAGAGTCGTCAGTGCCCATAGTGCCCATACTGTCGCTAAGACAAAGCCTTAGCGCCCTTACAGCGCAATTTCGAGTCGCGACACCGTCAAGAATCATGTGTGGATTCCCTGTTACTCTATCTGCGGAAAACTACATTATCGATCCCAAAGCAGGCTGTGCTTTCGAACGAAGGGCAAACTGTTATTCAGATTTGATATCACCGAGTGTTCCCACCAAGGCACCCTTGAAGTGCTGCTCGTTCTTCCATGCTGCACAGAAATTTTATCGTAATTTCTCGCTTTAAGTAAAGCGGATTTTTTCTTAAACAATCTGAAGTAATTAAGTTATTAAGCAAGAAATGAATTGCACTGCAATTTTTACCTTCCACTTTCTAGCCCTATAACTTTCTTCGTATTCAAGCTTTTGCGGCGAAGTGATTTGATTTTGAAAAAATTATTTTCTCTCCAACTCATGTCTAAATTTTCTTCGAAAGTTAATTTAATAAAAATTTAGCACGTTGGAACTTTTTTCTGTGCAAAGCGACTTTTCAACCTTCAAACGATCATAACTTCTTCAAAGTCATTCATTTGGGAAGCTGAACACGTATAATAAACTACAGGATTCAAGCTTTCTAACAAGCACCCAAGCGTTCCTGAAAATCAGTAGTTCAAAAATTAGTCCCGTTGTTACTTTTTTGGGGGTTTCGCGGAACTATTTTTCTGAAACCGCGACTTTTCAACCTTCAAACGATCATAACTTCCTTCAAACTCATTTATTTGGGAAGCTGAACACGGTATGAGAAACTACAGGATTCAAGCTTTCTAACAAGCACCCCAACGTTCCTGAAAATTCAGTACTTCAAAAATTAGTCCCGTTGGGACTTTTTTGAGGGGCATTCTTCAAGTCATTTTCTTAAGAACGTGGGTTTTTTAGGTTTCACAGGCCGCAACCTCCAGGGAAAACAATATCGTTTTGACCATAGGATGTGTTAGAATGCTTCGAGCATGCGCTTGCAGTGGCATACCCTGCCTTCGGTGTGCGCCATGCCTCGGCCGCGCTTCTGATTCGCTGATTCGATTGAAAGCTCATTTAGAAGGAACTGGCTTACAGATGCTCTACTATCAATTTTCTTGCGTAAACAACTTCCCAATTGCTCTTTCCTTCCGTACCAGCATCTATTATCAGTAGGGCGATAAGTAGAAATCCGCCGACGAGCGAGATAGTACGACCCCCCCTCCAAGCTAAACCAAGTACGACCCCCCCGTTGGTACTTGTACCAACGTAGGGTTGACCCTGACTCAGACCATGGCGCACATCATCGTACTTTTCGTCGCACAGGAGCCGATGATAATGAAAGTTTTACGGCGGAATATTCCTTAGGTGTTCCCCCGTAAACAGAAGCAGGCCCTCCTTCACTGCCCCCGCCGTCTTCAGAATATGACGTCATCTGCCGTCACCGTCGAGCTCAACGAGGCTTACCGTAATCGCTCCGACCTGAAGCTGCTACATAATTTCTTCAATGGATAAATGTTGAATAGCTTCCCAGACATTAGCTATGACTAGCCTTTGACCAGCGCTTCAGACGGTGTAATCGTCTGTGGTGCCTCGACGACCTCGTTGAGCTCGTACCGTGCACAATGCTTCCGTGAGAAAATCTTCTGATGTCGTCGGTGTAGAAGGCTGTTGTGTAGCTTGTTGATAGATTATAACGTGCTCTTTAATATTCAGTTGGGGATCATTTGATTTGGTTTCGCAACGCGTAAATAATTCCGTTTTGAATGTGGAGTGAAGTGTCTCTTTTTTTTGGCCACCACTGTATGTAACCCAGTAGACATGATAAGATAACAAAACAACACTGCAAAAAGTGCAGTTTAGAATGAAAATCGAACGATATCGATAACGCGCAGAAATTGCA
>MU868678.1:32401-52525 GCA_036418205.1 Ostertagia ostertagi | reverse complement strand
TTCAATCAAGCACAGGATCACTAAATCCGCACCATGAATCATTAACAGCTGCCATTAAAAGAATATGATATTGGAATGAGTTGCTTGATATAGCAGTCTTGCGATCTTGCCCGCGTGAACATGCGCTGCATGTTTGCAGGTCTAGATCTCTGTGCTTTTGACTTGCTTTCGTCGTGTGAATCTAACACGTAAGGTACTCCTTGATGCTTTACCACTTTTTTAGTGAAGTGGACTAGAGAAACTCTTTAGTAAAAAGTATGATGGCCACTTTGATTCTCCAGTAAAAAGTGCTCCGAAACACTTTCTTAGAGGGTCAAAGTGGCAGGTATCTGCGCTTATAATACAAACCCATTATCCTTCCTTTCTCTGTTCAACTACGGCTTATTCATAGAATCCGTCAAATTCACACTTAAATTGGTTTTTCTACCTCATTGTTGCTATGGGATTGACGTGACTCAAACGAAGTGTACGTATATATCCTATGGGGACGATAGTGGAAGTTGCGTAGAGGATTTGTAAGGGGCTACCCGAGGGACTATAGGTGACGCTTCAGGGGCAGTGGCAGCTTATCAGGGCGTAAGTAGGCGCCCAAAACCAACTTTCAGTAAGCAGCTACGCCTGCGTGGAAAGGGATGCAATTTCTGCGCGTTATCGATATCGTTCGATTTTCATTCTAAACTGCACTTTTTGCAGTGTTGTTTTGTTATCTTATCATGTCTACTGGGTTACATACAGTGGTGGCCAAAAAAAAGAGACACTTCACTCCACATTCAAAACGGAATTATTTACGCGTCGCGAAACCAAACCAAATGATCCCAACTGAATATTGAAGAGCACGTTATAATCTATCAACAAGCTACACAACAGCCTTCTACACCGACGACATCAGAAGATTTTCCCACGGAAGCATTGTGCACGGTACGAGCTCAACGAGGTCGTCGAGGTACCATAGACGATTACGACGTCTGAAACGCTGGTCAAAAGCTAGTCACAGCTAATGTCTCTGGGAAGCTATTCAACAGTTAATCCATTGAAGAAATTATGTAGCAGCTTCAGGCCGGAGCGATTACGGTAAGCCTCGTTGAGCTCGACGGTGACGGCAGATGACGTCATATTCTGAAGACGGCGGGGGCAGTGAAGGAGGGCCTGCTTCTGTTTACGGGGAACACCTAAGGAATATTCCGCCGTAAAACATTCATTACATCGGCTTCCTGTGCGACGAAAAGTACGATGATGTGCGCCATGGTCTGAGTCAGGGTCAACCCTACGTTGGTACAAGTACCAACGGGGGGGTCGTACTTGGTTTAGCTTGGAGGGGGGGGTCGTACTATCTCGCTGGTCGGCGGATTTCTACTAATCGCCCTACTGATAATAGATGCTGGTACGGAAGGAAAGAGCAATTGGAAGTTGTTTACGCAAGAAAATTGATAGTAGAGCATCTGTAAGCCAGTTCCTTCTAAATGAGCTTTCAATCGAATGAGCGAATCAGAAGCGCGGCCAAGGGGGCGCACCACCATTTGGGGAGGGCGGGCACCAAGATGGCAGAAAGGATTATGTCACTGACTAAAGCGCAAAATGCTCACAAAAGAACAATATCTAACTCACCTTCCTGATGGTCAAACCGAATTATGATTTTTCCCCTGAAGAGTGAGGCCTGATGAACTATAAAAAAACCCAGCAACGGTGTCTTAGCAAACAATGACGTTGAGAATGCCCTTTAAAGGAATAAGTTCCCAACGAGGACTAATATTTCGACGAATAGTACTGGAAATTTCAGGAACTCGGGAAAAGGTGCTATGTTAAGAAGCAGTGCAACCCTCTAGTTTCTCATACCGGGTTCAGCTTCCCAAATAAATCAATTTGAACAAAGCTATTATCGTTAAAAGGATGAAAAGTCGCGGTTTCAGAAAAATAGTTCCGCGAACCCCCCAAAAAAGTCCCAACGGGACTAATTTTTGAACAAAAAAAAGAGTACATGACTTTTCACCAAAGTTAGGGTACTTGTTAGAAAGCTCGAATCCTCTAGTTTTTCATAGCGCGTTCAGCTTCCCAAATGACTAACTTTGAGAGAAGTTATGATCGTATGAAGGTTGAAAAGTCGCGTTTGACCAGGAAAAAGTTCCAACGTGCTAAATTTTTATTAAATTAACTTTGAAAGAAAATTTAGACATGAGTGGAGAGAAAATAATTTGAATTTTTCAAATCAAATCACTTCGCCGCAAAAGCTTGAATACGAAGAAAGTTATAGGGCTAGAAAGTGGAAGGTAAAAATTGCAGTGCAATTTCATTTCTTGCTTAATAACTTAATTACTTCAGATTGTTTAAGAACAAATTCCGCTCTACTTAAAAAGGATGACCATTAGTGATCCATTCTGCCTGGCAGCATGGCAAGAGACGCCAGCAGCATTCAGTAGCGACCAGTAGCTAGAGCCACAAGGAATCGAGCATGAGTCGCGACATATGTTTAGTGACACAGGCATCGCTCGTGTGCAGCGCCCATGGGCATGACCAATCTTTCTGAGCTCGCGTCCGCCTGATCGACTCCGGCCCCTCAGCAGATCGCTGCAACAAAAAGGCATATAAAGCACATAAACGAGCAAGCCAGCTGTAAATACGAACGTATCGATTATCATTCTGATAAGGTATGCCACTTCGAGCGCGTATCCAATTTTTTTCTCATGGAATGCTATATCAATCAAGGTATGATCTCTGGTGGTATGATGGCAGCTATGGTTTAACGAGTGCCGACGACCTCTTAGTTGGTTGCCAACTCGTCCATTATCGGAGGTCAACGGGCAAAACGGACACGAACGAGGAAAGTGCGTCCCATTCTTGCGCAGTCTTTCCACGGATCCTTCTTCTAAGCTATTCTTGCGGCTATTCCAGCGGAATATAATTCAGACATCTTACACTTATCCACTATGGAGCAACACAGAAAATCATATCAGACAATCATCTCGCCTTTACAGAAGGATGACCATTAGTAAGTCCAGAATCCACCTCAGAGACCTTCGCAAGAAACCGGAAATTTTTTACTCAAAGAAAAATCCCGCAATGGTACATGACAATCTCCCTTTCGCACACTGTTTGCCGAATCAACCACAAAGCCCAGCGCTCACATTTGCAGGATCAACCAGTGCGCGAATCCACCAACCGATCCAAAAAACAGCAACGGAATCAATACTACGCAGTTTAGCGTAACAAAACAACAGAATCAGGCGAGGGGGGGTTTCGTACCAAATCGCTCAAACCGAAAGCGGCGCGAGCAAAACGTCGATTAAAAGAAAATAACCGAAAACGAAAAAAGTACCAACAGATAGGACGGCAACGTCCGGCCCTGGAGTGTCTCTGGTTGTTGGCCGCCCCTAAGCCCAACCATATCTAATCTCAGGCAGGAGTCAGTATCGAGCCAACCCGGCCAAATGAAATGAGGTGCACATTTCTGTACGCAGAATGGGAACGCTAAGCTCAAATCTGTTTTCTTCATCTGCTAAACTCTTCTCTGAAAGCAGTTACGGAGGGTTTCTGTTGACGCCTTTGATTTTTAGTGTCTTGCCTGTAATCACATGTGTATATCTCTATTATAAAAGCCACCTAGGAAAAATCGAAAGACTGATGAGGTGAGCTTCGGTAGCACGGTTGCATACGGTTCTTGCGTCTCTCAAGTAAAGGCGGTATGCGGGTTCTCGGTTTCCATTACCGAGGCTTTCTCGAATGTGTCACTTCTTACCAGACATACGAACCTGCAAGCTACCTTTTTCGAGAAGCACTCTTTATGAATCAGTATAATTTTTATTTGAAGGGTCGCATCGAACGTACATACTACGAAAGAGTTGCAAACAGGATCTTCTTTAAAGCTTGCAGAGGAGATTAGCGAAACCTTAGGATATCTGTTGTAGCTCACTAGGAATGCAAGATAGTGAGAGATTGCTGGAATAATGCCACCTAAAAAGCTAAGCACGAAAAAAGCAAAGAAATCCAGATTCAAAAAACGCGCAAAATGGGACACTTCACTAAACTGCCATCTTAGACTCGAGAATGGACGCAGAATTGGCAACCAACAAGACGGGTCGTCGGCACCTTGGTTAAGACCGATAGCAACATTGCCTCAGGACACCAGATCATACCTTGATTGATTATACGCATTTAATATAGCATTCCATGAGAAAAAAATTGGATACGCGCTCGAAGTGGCATACCTTATCAGAATGATAATCGAACAGCGATCTGCTGAGGGGCGGAGCACAGGCGGAGGCGGAGCTCAGAAAGGATTGGCAGCCCCAGGGCGCTGCAACGAGCGCACCTTTAGTCACAAAAAGGCCACATCTCGATTCCTTTGGGCTCTAGCTACTGCTTGAAGTGCTGCTCGTTCTTCCATGCTGCACAGAAATTTTATCGTAATTTCTCGCTTTAAGTTCAGTATAGATGTTCGTCAGTGCCCATAGTGCCCATACTGTCGCTAAGACAAAGCCTTAGCGCCCTTACAGCGCAATTTCGAGTCGCGACACCGTCAAGAATCATGTGTGGATTCCCTGTTACTCTATCTGCGGAAAACTACATTATCGATCCCAAAGCAGGCTGTGCTTTCGAACGAAGGGCAAACTGTTATTCAGATTTGATATCACCGAGTTCCCACCAAGGCACCCTACCGCGCATCGTAATATGAATTCCAACTTATTACTGTGCGTGCTCCGAAAAGTGCAGAAATAGGAGACGAATCCATCTTGGATTTCTAGACATGTGTTCCACAGATGCCTCCGAAACATTTCATTTTCCCTTCAAAAATCTTGAAAGTTTATCTCTCTTCTCTGATTGTTTTTCTTCAATAAAACTTGAATTTATTAGAGAGTTGGAGACCGAATCCAGCGTTCCATTGGTCTCTCGAGATCCGCCAGGCAGTGACTCTTGCCTTGCCAAGAGCTTTATCGCACGTTTGATTTATTCTCTTCTCACCTTCTCCAGCAGAAAGTGACCCTCCCAGCAACTCGAGACCACGTGCGACCATGCTATAGATTTAGCATGGTGTTGTAATCTCTGTCCATTGGTATTATGAATGCTGAGAACGGTGGTTATGTGGTGTGTCCAAGAACATTGGCTGTTATATAACAAAAGATGAATGGCCAACTGACAAGAGGTGATGTAAGATGCGTGCGAAGAACGCATGAAAGTCGTCAATTCGTCAGTAGCTCCAGTGCGTTGCAAGTGTTATGTGGGGTGGGACTGGAGAAAACATTGAATTCAATCGGATCAGGTGGATAGAGTGGTTACAAACTGATAAGAAAAGCCTGGCGATAAGGCGGTCAAACGCAAAAGTTACGTCAGTCGTTCAAGTAAGATCAGTGGTTGATCACAGTAGAGCGTCATGGCTATGCAAAGAGTTAACCATTGGGGAGGGGGGAGCGAGGTGGCGACGGGCCAACATATGTATGAGTAGGTGATAGAAAGTCAGCTACACCTGCTAGAGCATAGATAGAGCGCAGCCCCCAGTCAGAGAACTCAAAGTCGTTGCATCCGCGTTACGCAGCTTGCGTTGACACTAGAGCGTCCCCACTTACAAATTCTATAAGTAGTAGTAGATGCACATTGTATCGATATGACCAACTAAAATAATAGAATCTAGCCAACTAGTAAACGGGGGTCGACTGCATATAAACTCAAACAGTATTTAGCAAATGATAAGTTTTCATTTCTAATGCAATATCAAGAAAGCCCAAACTCATTAAACCGCTAATCCTTTTGGGGTTCTAAATAATGGTGAATGTAAGATAAATGATAAGCATTAGCTCCTCACTTATGTAAATAGGCATATTTCGTTTTCATTGCGATCATGAGACTGACAACAAGAGAATCCCATTCACCGCTATACACTGCGTTTCATAAATATAGGTCCACCCTAATTTTTTGCTATTCCAAAGTTGCTGTGCATTTTTGGAAAATGCCGCTATTACCAATAGTTTCCCCATAACGAAAAACCTTGATACTTGATTTCTGGAGAAATCTCGATTAAGATAAATCAAGAAATATTTCCAGGTTCGAAACGTAGGTATTAACCCCAAAATCGACCGGCTTTTAGCCAAAATCGCGAATATGACTACACATCACTTGTCGAGAGATTTTACTATAACGAAAAAACGTCACGAATTTTCAATAATGGGATGACCCCCCAATAATCATAAGGAACACAATAATACGTTTTGAAATGCTGGTAGCCAAATTAGCTATTACAGTAGGATCGAAATTCGTCTGGGCGCCGATGATCGACCTTTTCAGCTTTTCGGCTGTTCCATTTTGCTTTACTTTGCTGTGGAACTTTATAACAATTAAGGCCCAATGATTCTCTATTGGAATCTAATTCAGATAACATGGTGGCCACCAGATAACTGCCACATTTTTTCCTGCAATTCCATCTGGCGCGGAGGGACCGGCATGGACAGCCGCGTTATCGTGTGTGAAAATCAAGGATAGAGGGGATCCTTGTTGAAAAAATGGTAAGACTCGCTTCGAAAGAACTTCACGATACCCTGTGGAATCTTTGTGAACGGAAACAAGGACTAGACTAGACTTGCGATCTTGTAGCGCTCAAATAATCTTGGAACGCTCTTCATCAATCCGTTGAAGATGTTATTGCTCTGCTGGCTTACTCACCACACGGTGGTTTTGCTCACGGAAGGCCGCATTTCAGTACGGACTTTGTTCGGACTCCTTGTATAATTCGAGAGAAGACACCCAATTCCTCCTAAATTTTGAAGGAAACGCAGTCTTTATTTACCTAAGCGACTCTTCTCTCCGCACTGACCAGGATTTTGCACATAGTCGCTTATGCAGTATGAGCCGGCCGACATGGGAGGAAATTCTGCTCCTCAGCTACCCCTGGGAAGAGAGGCGAATAACACGAGGTATGGTAAACTCGATGTCGACTGAGCCCACATATTCCCCGCTTCCCTGATTCCCTTCACGGATCGTGAGAAATGGAAACTTTTTATGAGTGGCCCGATATTCATGAAACGGTGAAAATTCGTTCTAAAAAAGTTAATTGGGTTACTTGAGGGGGGAACTTTGTCAGAAAAACACTATGAAGGTTTTCCGTGATGAGGAATCTAACGGTGATAGCAGCATTTCCAAAAAATGCACAGCAACTTTGGGGTAGCAAAAATTTAGGGTGGACCTATAATTATGAAACGCAGTGTATTATCAATTCAAGAAGAATGCTGGATGTTTACAGTTGTGAGATAATTATGCCAGTTCAGCTCCAGACGTTATCACGCGTATTCTCGATGGACTTCAGCGAAACTGGGAAAGGTCTAACACATTCAATAGTGAGGTGGTTAATGGAGTACCTCATGCTGATATTCCATGGGTCCTCCAGTTTCGCTAAAGCCTGCCGTGTGATGCGCGCGATAGCGGGCGGAGCAAAACTGGTATACAAAGAAGCAATCAAGAATTTTCGGCTGGATGACTTCAAGTTAAAAGTGTTCGAATCATTGCTGAAGGTTGAAGGTTACTTCATTTCAAATTGTCAGCCCAGCTACATGAATGAGTGAAGTGGAAGATATCCTGAAGGTTCGAGAGGGGTTATCAGAATGACGATTATACGTTACGAAACGCATTTTAAAGAACACGGACGCTGCAGTGTCAAAGAAGAAGAGTTAACTCTTCAAAATAAGGAGGACCCTGAGAACAGTAAGGTCCTGAAAACTGGCTCGCTTTACATCATTATACTGGCTCAGTTATTCAACATGAAGCGTGTCTCTCAGGGTCTTCCTTATTTCAAGAAGTTTTCATCTGGAGATGAGATCCTGACCATTGTGCATTATCCTTTCCAGAATACAGCTTCTGTCACTCGATTCTTCTTTCGTTTTTAAGGCTAACTCGTTTCCTCTGTTGCATCGTGATTTAGAGAAGGGACAATGGTTTTCTGGTGAAAAATGATGAGAAATAGTGGTCAGAGTTTTCCTCAGCCGTTACTCGTGCACATTGTCGAGTCAAACTTCTAGAGGGCTCACAATCAAACTCAACGTTTTTAAACACAGTGGCCTCCGCTGAGCTGTCAGTTCTGAAATATCGTCTTTCCAAAAAGGGCACAATTAAATAGAGCTTTTACGGTGTTGAAATCTTAATTGAAGACGATCTACTTGATTTACCAAATCTTTTCTTACGTCCAGTAACGAACACATGCTTTGCGTGTGTGTCCTACTCCACATCTCTTGCGCAAGATCTTGAGCTCCCCCATCAAACCTTACATTACCCTTGACCACTCGCCTATCCCTGCCACCGCAAACTGCCCTAAATATCTTGGCTATAAATAACACTTCCCAGGAGCTTCTAGTTTTTCTCGCCAATCAACTTCCTTATCAACTAGTTTTTTGAATCTATGGTTTCTCTTGATTTCCAGGGATCTTAAACGTGGCTGGAAACTGTGCGATATGGCTCTTACAAGGGAAGCCTCTCAGGTTGTCATGGCCATATGAGATGAAATACATACGCACGTAAACAACTGGGAACGTTGGTCTCGAAACTGGGGCCAACATATGACGAAACAGAGGTAGTTTTATCGCTGGGGTACAGTCCTTGAAGCCTTCTATCGAGCGCATTATTTGACTGAATGCTGTAGGCGGTAGGCGAGCGAAATCGCTGAGGCAGCAAAAAGATCCGAATCCTTGGGATCCCTGCTGATATCTTCTGCTTTTAGGTATATCGAAAAATCTCCCACACACTTGCAAAATATTTTCGCGCCACTTTTTGAACGTTCCTACAATTCGTTTACCTACTTGAACCGGTCTTCAAATAGAAACTCCTCTGTTGCTCGACAATTCCCGTACACAATTTCCATGTATTCTTCTCGAGAACTCAAAGGATTAAGGGATCCAAAATCTTCACGGGCCCGCAATATTGCACCGTATCGTTGGCTACAGAATTCCGAATCTTTGTGCGTCCTTTTTTTTATTGTAACGTTTAATCAGTCAGCCAATAGTGTCTTTTTCGGATGAACACGATGATGTTCTGCGCAAAGCTCTTCGTCCACATTTGATGAAGGATTTTAGCTCTTGCGACACTACCGGAGCGCCATCTGAGAGAGCGATTACAGTAACATGTACATTGAATGAAGTCTTCGAATTAATAGCAAAGGTGGTTCCATATTCCAATAAGCTGCAACAGAGTTTCAAAAAGTAACTCAAGCTATCATCAAGTATCAGGAAGGAAAAGAAGTCAAGGGACTATTTCTGAACGTTTTGAATGAGTTTTGAGATAAACGCGAAAGCAACATTCATGCATTAGGGAATCGGACTTCTGTGTTGCTTGTGTAGGTCAGCTTCTAGGCTGCGCTATTTACGCACGACAGCAGTTGTTGGAAGGCATTCAAGGCGAACTTTACATGAAAAGGCACCCTCTAGAAATCAAGGCAGTGGTGGTGAGTGGTTCAGGAATGAAAAAAACCACGGAAACAACCGAAAACTCAAGAAATGGGATCTATTTTGCCCGCTGATTTTTGCATTCATTCGACTCTCATCGATGCTGACCTCATCTACGCTAATGCTCTCACTCTGCTAGACGGAGGAGGCCAGAAATCGGGAGGGAGTCTGAAACCGCGTTGAAGCATGTCCATCGCGCGAATTGCGTGTCGATCCACACCTTCAAGAGGTCCTGTCCTGCCTATCTTTCTGATCAGTAGGTTTACCAACCCCTCCCCCCCCCCGTGACTTCGTTCTCTGACTCATTTGACAAATTTGGAAGCCAGATTCGAGATCAGGTCTCGGAGTCGCATATGTGATCTCATCTCATTTCTAATGGCTATGCCGACCTGAAGTTATTTCTTGTTGGGCATTCTCAACCATAATTGCGTCTACATGGGTGAATAGGAGCTTTACAGTAAAGTATTTTCAGAAAAAAAATAAACTTGGAAGTTCATGTTCTTTGTTTCAGCCAACTGCCGATAAGGAGAAATACCTCATAGATGATCAGAAAGGTACTCTCTATGCAGCTTTTCCTGCAATACAGTGCGTATATAAGTATAGTCGCATAACTGAATTCCGTGGAAGTTTTCGACAGAAGCTTATCGTCATCTGAATCAGCATGCCTGAGAACGTAGTTTCACCAGATTCCAGGTGAAGTGGAATAAATTCGGGTTTTTTTCAACAGTTTTTATTCTGGCTGACTCAAAAGTATAGACGCACTCCACTGACTCGCTTGAAATAAGAAGCTATACATAGACAACTTCCCTGTTCCAGGAAATCAACAACTAGGATGAGTACTCTGCACAATATCGCAAAATGCCAAGAGGTCCGCGTTTGTCAGAAGCCGAGTAGGCACAGTTTGACGCCTTGCACACAGCAGGCCTGTGCAATTTGTCAAAATGCTAAAGAACCGCGGCGTTTATCGTGGCCTATCGACCGATTTCTACGTAGTACAAAATCCCGCGGAGGAAAGGGAGAGATTTGGGAGGCCGAAGAAGTTAAGTTCCAGCAGGAACGTGCGATTAAACGCCGTTTCCGACTCGATAGACTGCATCAGAGAAGTTCGAGCCACCTTACTGGGTCCATTGTTCATAATAACGATATGGAGGACAATCAAGCTTAACAACAACATAGTTATATGTCGTCGCGGCCCGCTACTCGGCTTCTCCGACGCCCACAGGAAGGCCCTGCTCCATTTTGCCAGAAAAACATGGCAGCAAATTGAACGAAGGTCCGTGACCTCCTTATAAAGCTCTCTACGTTGACATCCTGTTTGTGATATTCATCGACGAGAAATAGCTCAATTTGGACGGCTTAGATGGAAATGCGTTTTACTGGAGCGATCTCCGCAAGGAACCGAAGTATTCAGTAGACGTAATTTCGATCGAGGTAGCGTGATGGTTTCGGAGGATTCTAGTACCTGAACGGGAAGCTTGAAATTACCTTCAACTGCACTTATGCCGACTCGTAGGACTACCAGGACGTCATTATCTACTATCTTCTCTGGCACGTCCCGAAAAAAAAAAGGATTCGTTTTTCAACAAAACAGTGCAGCCATCCATGCGAGCAGCTCCATAAAATCACAGTTAGAGGAGGGTCATCATGGAGTGTCGAGGTCATAATATATGGAGAGCATCTCTGACATCCTAGTTGAAGATATTTACCGCCAGGGAACAACTGAAAGAGTGAGAAACCACAAGATGGCAATTATTCAGGCATGGGATTGTTTGGGCGTGCAATTGCTGTATAGATTAGTTGAATTTGGGCGAAATCCAATTTTGAAATCACTTCTAAACATGGAGGAACAATTAATTATTAAGAAGTTGTTATGTTTGTTTTCATAACAAATGTATTAGATTTCCGAGGTGCGTCTATACTTTTGATACAGCAAAATAATGTTCACCTGTTGAAAAAAGCCGAATTCTTCCAATTCACGTGAAAGCTGGTAAACATAGGTTTTCGCGCATGCTGATTCAGATGATGATAAGCATTTTGACGAAATCTTCTTATGGAAGTCAACTAATATACTTTTAGGGGTGTGTCCATACTCATGATACGCCCTGTAGACGCTAATCCACTACATTATAGAAGGTAATGTGCCAGAAGAAAGGTTGGCAAAGCGGGATGTGGACGCGAAGCTAGCTAGTGCTGCGATGAAAAGGAAAGGAGCTGCCGACAGCCCTTGTAAAAGAGCGAACACGAAGAAGTGAAGAATTAAAAATTAATTTGCTTTTTTTCAAACTCTCTCAATATAGATGTCTAATGAAAATATATGGTGGATGTCAGTATAGCTTCCATAGGAGCCCATCTCCGCCTCCACGAGTGTACCGCCCAATCGGATTTCCAGCCGAGGCCAACGATCCCATTCCAATATGCATGAATGAGAATCCAAGGAAAGTGTTCAGGTGTGCCTTTTCAAGTGACTGGTCACTAATGAAACATTTTCTACCGAATAGAAGCACACCTCATTAGGGGCGACTCTGATTGAATAGCAGTGTAGAGAATGCTTTGAAGCTGCTTTTTGGCATTCTGAGACAGCGATTCAATTTTTTGAGAAATATTCCCTGTTCTGTTCCGGGTTGGATGGATTAGATCGGACGCCTCATCACGCCGTTGATAAATCGCCACTGTTCCAGAAATCCTCTCCATTTATTGCAAAGGAGTTTATCGCAATTGCGCGCTGGGGCCCTTCAATGACTACTATACTACTGCATAAACGGCTACAATTCCGCAAATACGGGTATCTGCGCCCCACTTCTGTATTGCCGCCTTGATGTCTTGACTGCGCTTAGAGTCTTGTTGCTTCAGCACAATCTATTGACACTTCTGTCCAAATCACACCTCTACTTTCATTTACGCGCACAGGAATCACACCACTTTCGTTAACTCTTACGACTGATATTGGCGGCCTGTCGAGAACACAACTGCTTGACTATTGAACATTCAATATGAGTTGCCTAGTGGTGAGACCCTAAAATGGAAGTGATGTCAAATTCGTCAATGTGAATTTTTTTGTCACGTCCAAACTACTTTTACTTTTTTGGGATCTATCAAATATTGAGGCGATGTGAACATTGTGTGCGTGATACAGTGTGATAATGAATACTTATGTCAACTTAAAGACACAAGTCGGATTGAAATGATGCATTATTTTGTTCCGAAATTAGGCAAGGGGTGCAATGAGGAACATTAGTGAGGAGAAAAAGCAAAAAGCACCATAGAAAACACTAAATTTCCCTTAGGAGGCCGGCCGTAGTACGACGGAGAGACACAGCGCTGCGAGGAGAGGGAGAACGCGAGATAGTACGTCGTACGCGAGAGGACGCAGAGACCACGTATGCCGTGGTTGATAACGCTGGCAGCACGGCAGCACACAAGGCAAGGCCTTAGCGCCAGTGCCTCAAACTTTTGAGTCGCGACAGTGTCCTCCCTACTGCCCTTGGGGACCCCTCTCCTTCACTCTAAAAGGGACTGGCTTTGGGGACCTAATCCTGACCCGTGGCTTCAAATTATAAATTCCGACGGCAACGGCAGGACCTTTCGCTGAATTCGTTATACTTCTCTTCGCATACGCGGATTTCATGGTGGCTAAAGATGACGATAAAAGTACAGCTGTTGCGGTGATGAATATCAATCAAGAAAAACGAAAAAGAGCTGAAAGCATTGATAGGTCAGTCTCTGCTACATACTGACGTCTACACTGCAACCCTTACCGCTCAGTTATAATGTGGAAGGGTGAAGCCTTAGAAAAGGAAAGGAATCACTTTGTATCCTTATCAATAACGCTAGCCGATGGTGCAGTGGCAAGTGGCCCTGCTTACCACGCGCACGGTTCGGAGATTGAATCTATCTTCAGGGTCAGACAATTGGCACCAGACTTGTCTGAAAAGATAGTAACTGTCTTCCACTTGCCAGGACTCGCAAGTCGTTCTATAAGCCGAGTCGCATTTAAATTGCTACTTCAATTTGGAATGGAAGTGTATGCATTCTTAGATAGGAGTGATCGACGCTGAGCGCTTCAAACTTCATAGGGTGGCGCTCGGGAGTCTTCGGCAATCCTCTCTTTTTACTTGTGGCTACTTTCTGGAGGATCAATCACCCAGAGGACAATATTCTTGTGCGTTGAAGACCTATCTACGTAAATTCTAACAATTTCTTGACATGTGTAATTTTGCTTGTTTGGAAGCCGAGATGCCTGTTTTTGTGTTTGTTATTTTCGTTCATGAGCTGCCGGTAGACCCGAAACAGGACCCAAAAAACTGTGCTGTTGATGTCTAGGAGGATATACTAGATGTGCCTGCAGTGCCCCATTGTGATAAATTGTATTACTCCTGGTTCCGCTTCTGCCAGTGTAAGATTTATTAGTCGGGCGAAACTTCAATTCAAAGCAGCCTTGAATCGGAAACTCCGAAAGCAGTGCTCGAATTTGGAAGTGCAAGCCAAAGATTCTCCACTCAAATAGGATGGACGCATCGATAGGAAGCCTCCCCTCATCTCACTGCACATGTCTTCAAAATCAGTACAAGTGATGGCATGAGCTTCAGTCGAAGGAGCGTAGAGAGATGCCCAGATAGAACTGAACGGCTTCCAGTTAGGAAAATCGTACATAGAATGGAAAAAGAATCAAGGAATAAAGTGGCTCCTACTTGAGCGGTGCCTTTGTCAAAGACGAATTGAAGGTAAGGAAGCAATGGCGTCGGAAAACACGACGTCTTTTGAAAAACACGACGATGAGTCCGGTCGAACGATGAATCTAGCACCATCATAGTGACTGAGAATACACCTCAAGGACCGTGGGTCTGGCTTCTAGACAGAACTTGACGCTGACAATAACGCTATCTTGGATTCAGTGTGCTGTGGGAACTCTGCGGAAGCTATGGTTGGCGAATTCTAGAGACGTCTTTCAATCAAATCTCGCAGAAACAATACAATTCAACTTACGTTTGGAGTTTGCATGGAGATAAGGCCACTCAATCTTATTCGAAAACTGGTTACTTGATCCGTATCACTATGCTGTTGCCCTCAAGGAGCATATTCTTCCTATCAGTTATTGACTTGTTTTGGTTCATGGTAGTTATCGATCATGATATGGCACTCAACGGGTTAACACGTTGATGACAACGCGCGTTTGATGACAACTCGGATGCAACGAAATGTTTAGAATAGTATTCGATGTATCAAACTTATCCGAAGAGATAACTGTAAAAAATCGATCGAATTGACGTTTTCTGGCGATGAAAGGCAAGTTTCAGTTGCTATTGCTGTACTGAACCTCAGAATTATTTTTGACGCTTTTTATTTGATATAAAGGAAACTAGGAATGAACACAATTGGGAAATTCGTAGGCTTAGAAAACCTTCGCTAAAAAGGAGCATATTCAACCATTCAATGAACCTCGCCGTGTCTAGTCATATTATGGTGTAGTCTATGGAATAGATGCAAAAAATTAGAAAAGAAGTAGCGCATGCGCGAAAAAAATAAATATTTTGTGTGTGCAGCGCATGCGCTGCACACGGTCCCACACGGTGCTCAAGGTGTGATGCGCATGCGCTGCACAATGTCGTCAACGTGTTAAACGGGTTTTTGTGCATTGCTCATCGATTTTGAGCAAGATGCCGTGAATACGTGGGCCATATTGCAATACTTGTAGAGTTGCTGAATACTAATAGTAGGATACACAAATTCTGAAAGCTGAGTGTCGGCAGACACAACTCTTTTTATGGTTTCTTAACCACATGCTCAATATGCTAATCAAATATATTTTTTCCATAGCTGTTAACGGAAAATTGTTACAGGTATGGAGATGAGCCACCTTGTCGCTTTACAATACCGGATGATGTAGAGCGAAGCCACTATGCGAACTTCTCGCCACTGTATAAAAGCATGGAGGACTTTCTCCTAAGGCATAAACATCGTCGAGGTAGCGTTGTTTAAATATCGACCTCTCTTCGCTATGATATCCCTAGCAGTGTTCCCATCGGCCTTTCAGGGTTTTCAGGGATTTTGGAAGTAAGACATTGGTTATTGCGTTTGCATAACAAAGGTGAAAATCTGTTTCACTCACGCTATTAAACAACGTTTGACCAATCCAACATTCGTTGTTCTATTCGCGTAAGGCTGCGCGTACCCTTAGCACAGATGAAAGTGCTTTCGCAGCAAACAGTTGCGATTCTCGTTTCGATGCCGAGTGTGAGCTGCCATGTGATGCGCGCGTTAGCTGGCGAAGCAAAACTGGTATTATATAAGTTAGGGCAATGTACAAAATGATATAAAAAATATATTAGGTCGGTCCACAATTTTTGAGAACCTTTGGTGTTTTTCGATTTATTACTTATCTTATTTCTCTGATCTACTTATCCAGCATAGTATACATCATTATTATTAACAACATATCACCAATGCGAGGGTGGGTATTCAGTGCCTCTCTTGTGGACTTTCATAGAGTTCTGATCGAAGGAAAATTGTAGTCCCGAATCAGTTCTCAACCCAATCTGACATCATCAAGTTCCTGTTGGTTTCCATAGTTCCTTCGGATGACCATCTATAATACTCATTGGTGATGTGGACTGGGTGCAGTGTGCTAACAAATCCACGAGCCGCAGTAGATTTGCTCAAACGATTCGGGAGTTCTGACAGTAAAAACCCAACTCCCTCTGAATTCGAACTTCCTGAGTCGTTGGCGCAATACGGGAGGGCCTTTGCGCTGAAGACCGGCATCAACTAATACCAGTGTCAGTGATGGGAAGAATCGTTGACAGCTTGATGGCAACGCCTTCAACTTGAAAGCAAAGGAAGACAAAATCTATTTTTCTCTGAGGTCGTTCGAGCCCGCCTTGCTAAGAAAATTCCTAAAAAATTGGAGACTCTCGGGCGGTCAGTTCTTTTAGCTCCGCCTTGTAGCACTAATCCTGCGTCAACGAACGACTATCCGCTCTCCTCTCTCAATCACCTTCTGGAGAAGAAATCTCACTTGAATCACCATAAAGTCAAAATCGACATCCAATATTTCTTCGATCAGAACTCTATGAAATTCTAAGAGGGACACTGAATACCCACCCTCGCATTGGTTATATGTTGGTAATAATGGTGATGTATACTATGCTGAATAAGTACATCAGAGAAATAAGATAAGTAATTAAATCGAAAAACACCAAAGGTTCTCAAAAATTATGGACCGACCTAATATAAATATAGATAATATAATACATATATATGTAAAATGATATAGAAATATGTTCCAATTTTAGTATATGTTCAGGAATGAACAATGAATTTAATCCTCCTTTTTCTCATTTACCTCCTCCCCATGCTTTGTTTTTCAACTCTCTGGTTTCGCTCACCGATGTTTTAAGTGTTTTTCCTTTCTTTCATGTTTTTTATTGTTGTGCTGGAAGTTTGATTCAGTGTTTCTCAATCAGGTTTTAGCCACATGAGTTACCTCATGTAATAAAAATATATAATCCTTCTATTTTATAAAGCGCTAACTTTGTGTGTCGGTTTGTGTATCTGTATGTGTGTGTGTGTATGTATGTGTGTCCGTCCGCAAAATGAAGTGAGTGAGAAGGAAGCTCATGGGATAAACAAACCGCTAACAAATCGGGTAGCTTACAGGATTTGAGATATCAATGTTTTGTAGGATAGTTGTGATAACACTCTAGGGCTATATAAACACCTGCTTAGCACACTTCCGTTCATTCCACATGGTGCTGCAGTGGCAGCTGGAGGGCAGTGGAGAGAGGAAGGGAGGATGAGGAAGGGAAGCGAAAAATCTACCGTCATATCATGATTGTGTCCCTTCTACTGTATGAAACACCATTGTGCATACGCGTCACTTCCCGAGGTGTTGGTGTCACAGGAGGAAGGGACCATAGCGGAGGATAGAAAGCTTGCGCAGGAAAGGAAGGTCCCGGCGGTTGACGGGGGACTAATCTGGTAATAATATATATATCCCTACATATATAATGCGCTAAGTCTGTGTCTGTCTGTCTGTCTGTCTGTCACGAAATTCCGTATTAAGCGGACAACAACCTACTGGGTCCAGGTCAATGTTTGGGATGGGTGTACCATATCTCGAGAAGTAAAAAACATACATTACCTAAGCGGAGCCCCGCCCACAGTGGGCGTGGCGTGCGTCGAAATGAGTGGTACTGAGGACCATGATTTCAAATTCAGTCACAAAACAGCCTCGAGACCGGGACAAAAGTGGGCATAGGTGTGGGTTGGTAAGCCAGATTGAACTGAGGAGACCCACCCTCGGTGGGCGGGGCGTTCTCTAGAAAATGGGTGCTCAGTGAAAATATTCATAACTCGGTTAAGAGGAAGCCTACAGACCAGAAACGAAATTAGTGCAGGGGAGCAATGCCTAAGGTATTTCCACCACGCATGATGTGAACGGAGGCCCGCCCACAATGGGCGGAGCGTGTCGTGAAGCGGACAGCATTTTCTACAAGAGCTCATAAATCGGCTCCGAGATGACTTAGAGACCGGAAAACAACGGATAGAGGTCAGGAGGGGAGGGGAAGCTAAATGTCAGGGATGGGCGTGGCTTACATCAAAGTGGGCGGAGTTTGCAATTAGGCTTATAACTCGGTTCCTAGGAGTCCCGGAGTCCGGGAAAAAAGCGTATAAGGGTTGGCAGAGGGAAAGGGGTCAACCGTTGTTGGCGGGCGGAGCATGCACCAAAGTGGGCGGGGTTTGCCACGGTACTTCATAACTCGGTTCCAATAAGTTCCAGAGATGGGAGAAAAGTAGAAAAAGGTTGGGGAAGAGATGATAGCCGACTGATATCAGTGGGCGACCCACGCACCAAAGTGGGCGGGGTTTGCCACAAAGATACGTAGCTCGATTTCGTCCCCTACAAGACCTCATAATTCGGCTCCGAGATGACTTAGAGACCTGAAAAAAATACGCCAGAGGTGAAAGTAGGAGTAGAGGTTGAATGTGAACGCTGGGCGTGGCACACCCGGATGTGGGCGGAGTTTGCCACCGCTCTCATAACTCGGTTCCTAGAAGTTCCGGCGACCGGGGAAAATGTGCATAAGTATTGAGGTATGGAGTAGGGTTGAATGCCATTGTTGGGCTAAGCATGCACCAAAGTGGGCGGGGTCTGCCTCAGAAATTCGTGACTCATAACGCCATTTACAAGACCTCATAATTCGGCTCCGAGATGACTTAGAGACCTGAAAAAAATACGCCAGAGGTGAAAGTAGGAGTAGAGGTTGAATGTGAACGCTGGGCGTGGCACACCCGGATGTGGGCGGAGTTTGCCACCGCTCTCATAACTCGGTTCCTAGAAGTTCCGGCGACCGGGGAAAATGTGCATAAAGTATTGAGGTATGGAGTAGGGTTGAATGCCATTGTTGGGCTAAGCATGCACCAAAGTGGGCGGGGTCTGCCTCAGAAATTCGTGACTCATAACGCCATTTACAAGACCTCATAATTCGGCTCCGAGATGACTTAGAGACCTGAAAAAAATACGCCAGAGGTGAAAGTAGGAGTAGAGGTTGAATGTGAACGCTGGGCGTGGCACACCCGGATGTGGGCGGAGTTTGCGGCGTAAGTAAGATGTACCGAGCAGAAAGCTAAAATCAAGACAAAAATACTGATGGGCCCGATTTTACCGCTGAGCCCCGTCTCATGCACGCGAATGCGTGCGCAGCCAAACTGGTATATATATAAATACATCGCAAGAACTGCAGCTCCAGTTGACAAGCTGGATTGCATAAATACACACCGATAGACTCATAACGCCGAGTTTGTAGTTTATGAAATAGTGTTATCGACGGTCAACAATGAGTCAGCTGCAGGTTACTAACTGGAGGACACACCACTGATGCCTGGCCCATTTTTTCAATGTTGGTCAAAATTTCAGATTTTCTAGGAATTGTCCCTCAATGCTACTTCGAATCTCGAAACATGAAAAGCGTTTTAGTTCTGCGCCAATGTCTTGTCCGCTACGGACACTCACTCAAATCCTTTCTAGGGCTAAGCAAGCCGGGAGAATTTTACAGTCAAAAGCTCAAAGCTACCAAACCCATGATAGATCACTTCCAATCTACCAATTACAAAGAACATCGAAAAAAAAACGCTGATATGGGTTCTCTCGTTGGATCTAACAAGGGAAGGATACCAGGTCGAAGTGGCCATTTGTAACGAGACATACACCACTAGATGTGTTTTTGGACGCTGATCTCGAATCTGCTCTCCAAATCTGCGAAACGATTCTCTGAACGTAGTTATGAAGCGAGATAGTGCAGTGGCAGCGGCCCGGCCGACGAACAAGAGGTCGTGAGATCGAGTTCTTGGCGAGTTCTCACTTTTGCTTTTCTTGTGAACGTTGTTAAGGGACTCTTATCCATGCTAAGTTATCAGCGATTGCCTATAGCACAAGTAAACAGAGCTGGCGAAGAGCTTCGAGCACTGTGCGCGTCATTTGCAAGTGACCGCCTCTGACACCCGTAGCGCACGCGTAAGGCAATTTCGTGCCAAGCAGATGCGATATTCGTGTTCAGCGCGTCGAAACACCCCTTTCAACAACATTTGGTCCAAATCTAAAATTTTGACTTGAAGTCGAAAATGTGGGCAGTCATCTATCCATCAACCCACTGTTAGAGCCTGATCGTGGGATTGATTTGAACTTTCAGTCATTATCGTGAGAGATATAGTCGCCTGC